>PVHX01005119.1:78052-116574 GCA_004024805.1 Geosciurus inauris | reverse complement strand
TTACCTACCTGCTCCAAAGCAGGGAGCAGAAAGTGGCAGAACTTGGGTTGGAACCCAAGTGGTCTGGCTCCATAGCTGATGCTCAGCATGATGATCACTGTTTCAAGATTTGATGAGCATGGGGAAGCAATTAAAAAGCCAGGAAGATGGGAGGGAAATTGCTTTTCATGAAAACAGGAGAAGGTTGTTTCTGGACAAGTTGAGTATAGGAGTTTGGTTCAGGTACAAATGGGGAGTAAAGGTTGGATGTGGTTATTGTGAGACATTGCAGCCAAAGACTTGTGTCCTTGTGCAGGCAGGCTGTACTGAGAACTCACCCCAGGTAAGGAACTCCGGGGACTATTTGTTGAGTGGATGGATGATTCTATGAATGAGCCTGAGAAGGAGTATGATCAGCAAATACGGAATAAACAGTATCCCCAAGGGAGAAAATATGGAAGCAGTTCGGGAACATCGGAAAAGGCTTGTGTTGAAGAGGACCAGTTAAAGAGATACCTTTAACTGGTCCTCTTCAACACAAGCCTTTGTGTTGAAGGAGGAAGAGACCTGTAGGAAGGGCTGCTCTCCCGTGTCCAGCTTGGCCAGAGTTTGCTTGGGCAGTTTGAGCAATGGAAAAGACCCAAACCAGATTGCCATCAGCCCAAAAGAGAGAACAGCTGGTAACAAAAGGAAGCAACAGATGATTGTTTTTAAAAGTCTGTTAAAAGAGGAAGGAAAAGAGAGAGACAGGAGGCAATAGCTTGAGGGATGATAGGGGGGCTACTGAAACCTTCACAAAGGGCCTTTAATTGCTCCTGAGAGAACAGAAGAGGATCAGTGTCTGTGGCCTCTGCAAGACTGGCGAGTCTGTACCTGGGCTTACAAGGACTGCTCTGAGTAACAGCAGGGTTCCAGCAAGCCTGGGGCACCACCACACTCCAGTCAGGCTCAGGCAGAAACTCTTGGTGGGAACAGGAGATAATAGCTACTTGGATTAATTCGGTGACACCCTCATTTGGATGAGGATAGAAATACTGACGTCATCACGCTGCCAATTTTATAGAGAAACAAGACTTACTTCTCCACTGACAAGAATTTATGGCACTCAGCAGCTGTTTGTTTTATTTTATTTATTTTTTTTAAAGGCTCCCTCCACCCGCATCTTCAGACTCCTCTGCACTTACATCTGTCCTCCCAGCTGCGAGGGACTGAATTCCAGGGTGCAAAACCCAGGCAGATAAGTGGGAAGGGCCTGCAAATAATGATTACATGCTGCTTAAGTGTAAATCTTGGTTCATTGTGTGTCCACCAGCACATGCCTTCAGATTCAAGTGTGCGCCTCACTCTCCCTTTCATTATCCGTCTGTAAACCTTGATGGTATTAAGCATATGTTTTAATAAATATTTTGTTTGCTGTATTCCCATTAATATTCATAGGGAATGGAGCACTTTAGGTTTTGTGATTTCTAATAAACATTGATGGTGTTACTAGTTTGTACTGAGCATTCAGTATGCTCCATCAAAATGGCAGCTCTAATTAGGTTCCTTGAATTAGCTAATGGATTTTGAGAAAGATAGCTTAGAAAGCTCTTACAGCTGTCCAAGATATTCTTGCCATGGCAGAAAGACAAAAGGCTCCTGGAAGCTACAGACTTCAGAGCTTTAGAAATGCAGCTGACAGTTAAAAAGATAAATTGCATTCATATTTTTCCAGTGAAAGTCCTAATACTGAATTAATGTTATTCCTGTAGTGAGCATCCATTAAGAAGCTCATTTTATTATAAGGATGCATTTTGAC
The DNA here is from genome assembly GCA_004024805.1 of Geosciurus inauris. Lineage (NCBI taxonomy): Eukaryota > Metazoa > Chordata > Mammalia > Rodentia > Sciuridae > Geosciurus > Geosciurus inauris. Next base: position 114,797 of record PVHX01005119.1, on the reverse strand, counting down.
CATTAGCTCTTTTTCTGTAGTCCCTCCCTTCCTCCCCCTCCCCTCCTCTTTTTTCTTCCTCCAATTCCCTAGATATTTTGGACCCAGTATTAAAAAGCTTCTTTGAAGAAGAGGAAATGATTCTCTCTCTTTTTTTTTTTTTTTTTTTTTGGCAGGTTATAAATTCAGAAGCTCTCTCAAATATACAATAAGTATTCAGTTTTTTAAATAAGTCAAGTAATATATAAAGAAATTACATAGTGATTCAATTTAAGCCTATGGCTTATATTTTATGTAGAATTTGGGAAAAAATAGAAAGCTTCTAGTGAGGTGGCAGTGGGTTTATTTATACTTGGATTTAAGATGATTTTGTTGTAGAATAGAAACTCTCTCTAATAAAGTAGGTTACTTCCTTCCGTCATTCTAATAAACAATGCACAAAATAATGTAATGCCACTCAAAATGTCTTTCCCTTTTGCTTCCTAAAAACAAGTTTCTTTAGAAAATAATGAACTAATGATATTTGAATGCCTATTCTTAATATGTCTGCAAGTAGGGAGGAAATATAGTTGCTAGCAGAATGGATAGAAACGAAGTTCATGGCAAATAGCAAAATTCAGGAAACAAATACAGTCACCCAAAAGTTCCTTTGGGTATGTGAGTTCTCATTAGTTGTGTAACTGTGCTCTGCAGAAATTTTTGCTTTCAGTGTGTCCACATAGAAAACTGATCCCTGGTACTCTTTAATCTGAAAAGTTGCATCTCTCTAGTCTCAGGCTACATCCTTTAGGGAAACATTTCCTGGGTCGTTAACTCTCAACTACCCAAACTCTGTTTTCCTCATTTGAGTCCTTGTGGCTCTTCTGCTTTTCCTGCGCTGCCTGCCATTTGGCCTTTTTTTCCCTCCTCATTAGTACCTTCAACAAACAAGAGGCTGGTCAAGGAAAGAATGTGAAACTTCAATCAATTAATTGGGATATTATTTACAGCTCTGGGAAAACATTTGCTGGGAAAGAAACTAAGATTGTTGGTTTATTTTTTTTTTACATTTTTTTTAAAGGACTGCAATTTTTTTATAACTTCATTTTATTTGTTTATTTTTTTATGTGTTGCTAAGGATCGAACCCAGTGCCTCACACGTGCTAGGCAAGCACTGAACCACAACCTTAGCCCTGTTGTTGGTTTAAATGAGATTTTTCTAAATCATCTGTCCTGTGTAGTTTTCACCCTCCCTCCAACCTCCTATTTCTACAGACAATTGAGAACAGACAGAAACGTTGTGGCTAATAAACCTGTTGGAACCAGGGAAGAAATAAGAATAGGATTGACTCAACAGATAGATTACAGATTAGAGAGCCGTTTTGCCTCAGTATGGTATAAATAAAGTGGAACAGCATTGTTATATAAAGTATTAAAAAAAATTCTCAATTATTCCCCACACATGGCTGCACCGTGATGGATAAAAGGCATAATTGACATCATGTTTATTGAAAAAACTACCAACTGTCACACTGTGGAGAGGCTACTGAAGCTGGAGGAGGGCATGGCTCTTACTCATTTTCAATGTGAGTTATTTATAGAATTCCATTGTCAGCGGCACAGTGCCTAATTTTCCCTCTTCTTTGATATTCGACAACTCATTCACTTCTCATATCAAGAAGACAGCTACAAATTGCTCTATTGAAGACACTCAGCCTCACCATTACCTTGCCTGAACAGGGCGATGGCTCTTTATTAATTTGGATCCTATTACTACTTTCCCTTAGAGCACCAGTGAAAATAAAAGTCTTTGTCCAACCTATAATGAGTTGGTCTCATTCCTTCATCTTGTTTTGTTTTGCTTTAACTTTTTGCCCTCTGATTCAGCAGCCAATGTCCTAATGGGAAATTTATCACTGTATTAATGACACGTCAGTCATCACCACCAGTTAATGTTACCAGTTAAATGAGAGCTCTGGTTGGAGAAAATGTTCAGTTTTCAAACTGAAAGAAAGTCTCATGTCCCATTGTCTCCATCTACAGTGGTCCTCGGGCACCGTATTCAACAAGTGCGGAAATGATTTGGCCAACCATTTAGTCTGAACTATGTGCACACACAAGAAATCATTGAATGAAAACGCAAGAAAAATCCATAGAGGACAACTAACTCATTGTCTAGGTTATTTCTTCTAGATTTATCTTGACATCAAGTCTAACTCTGATGATGATGCCCTCTTATTTGAAAGAGCATTATCCTTCAGAAAGATGGGTACATGGAGCTGATCGAGGTCTACCAGATCCATTGCCCAATTTCTCCACACACTCTGCACACTTCTGCCATGTCCAACATTGCACCCTTTCCTGTGGCCTGCCCTGTATGTGTGAAGTCCCTCCACTGGGAGGCTGAGTCACCCTCATTCATCCCTGTCTCCTTCTCTCCACGAGGCCTCTCCTTTCCCCAGAAGAGTTACTTATGCTCTCCCAGTTGCTGCTGTGGGACTTCATTCTATTCCTTGGTACTCCCTCATAATAATTGCCATGTTGCACTGTCGATATTTATGTTACCTTCTCCCCACTAGACTGTGAAATCCCCCAGGTCAGGTCTGGGTCTTAATCACCTTTATACCCCCAGGGACAGGTACATGCCAAAATTTGAAAAATAAGTAAAGTTTTAATAATGTGCACATCAAGAGCCACTCAGAAGGTTATTGGAGAACTTTTCTAAAACAACTGATGATCTAAGTTTGATACCCATTTACTATTTTCTATTCCATGCTAAAAATAGTTGGCATTTTTCTAGCAAGGATTTGTAAGAATCTGAATATCTTTTAACAACAACTAAAACAATCCATAGGCAATGACAATATAAACTATCCTCTATCCCATAAATCCCTGAGGTTAGGAGGTCAGCAGAGGTTACAGAGTTCATAGAGCTCTCTTTACATTCTGGCAAATGCTTCAGAAGAGCTGTGGGATACTATTGTACTTGATGTCCTTTGGGATCTAAATAGATGTTAACTTTTTATGCAGTTCTTTGGATCTGAGAATCTATTTGGATTGGGTGGGTGTTACAACCCTAATTAAAATTTCAGAAGAACTCAGTATTCATGTATATGCATGCAAAAGGGATGTAGGTAATATCAAAATATGTTATTAATAAATTCTTGGACCTATTGGACCTAACTGGTATTATGTTAATCATATCAGAATAATGCAAATAGAATTGTATGCTTATTAGTATGCGATCTTTAAGATCTGCTCCAACCACATACATGTGTGACCCAGGCATCCTTCTATATATTCAAACAATCTATTTTACATTCCTTTAATAAATACAAAGATAAGGACTTGTTTACAGGCCATAGATAGTACATTTTGTCTCCTGAGACCCCTAGTCTGAATATTTAACTTCTTTCAATTGAAAAACTTGTTCTTTTTTAAAAACATTGTTTCTTTGTCACTTGTATTATTTTCCTAACCTCCTCCATTGATGGGGGAGGGAGAAGGCCTGGTTGCCTTGTTGAATGAGAAAGAAATTGCTATTTTAATCTTCTTACATTTTGCTACTCTTCTGACTTTATTTAGAGGATTTTATTTAATCCTTTAAATAATAATAATAAAAAACATATCCGTGCACTAAATCACTTAGAAACTACTTATTTTGCCTTAAAATTGTGTATTCAGAGCTTCCTTCCTTGTTGTTCATGAGGAGTGATCTAGGTGTCCAGCTGTTGAGGATCCCTGGTTTTTTATGGCATTCCATGGCCCCTTGAAAGAAGAGAGAACTTCTGTGCCATTTCCTCTGAGGAAGAAGCAATTTCACGGAGGCCTTAGAAATTCCCAAGGTTTCATGGCCTGCAGCCCACAAAGGCTTATTTTTCCCAGAATTGACCCTGAAAGTTTAATCTGCATCTAAATGTCAGATTTGTATTCTTAAAACTCAGTCTGTATTTGATTTAAACCTAAAAGTTAATAATTTTATCTTTGTCGGTCCTGCAGTTATTGGTGAGGATTTTTTTTGAGAAGAGACACAAGTGTCTCTGTGTGTTTATCATTAACTTGCCCCCCCACACACACACAGTATTAACATCAAGTTTATTTCTCCTGAAACTATTTTTTTGTCTAGTTCAAGAATTTGAATGTGAGTTAACATAATACAAGTTTTGTAGGCTTCTTCCACTTCCTTTTCATCAGTATTTTGGTCATTTTAGTTTGGATCATAAAATTGTTTGAAAAAACCTGTAATGTGCCAAGTATTCAAGTCTTCAGGTTACTAGCTAAAGACATTATGTGAGACAAAAATTATTCACAGTCAAAATCAGCCTTGAAAAACACTATAGAGAATGTTATGTTGGCCCCTACCTATCATCGCTCACTAAGTCCACCCAGTGCTAGGGTTTTTTGGTTTATTTGTTTTGGGTACCAGGGATTGAACCCAGGGGCACTTAACCACTGAGCCACATCCCTAGCCTTTTTATTTTGAGACAGGTTCTCTCTAAGTTGCTTAGGGCCTCACTAAGTTGCTGAGGCTCGCTTTAAACTTGGGATCCTCCTGCCTCAGCCTCCAGAGCCAAGCCACTGGATTATAGACATGCAGCTCCCAGCCGAATGCTATTTTTGTTGTTGTTTGTTGTTTGTTTTTTGTTCTCTTTTTTACTACTGCACGATATGGCTCTTTCCTTGATTGAGCACCAGGTGAAGCAATTGGCTTGCATATAGGGGACCACATTGGACAAGTAATGCACAGGTCTTTAAACACTAGAATCATGTCCAGCAAAATGTAAAACTCATGAAAGGTATTTAGGAAGGGATACCAACAGAGAGAAATCAAGTCATCTCCTATCCAGGGCCATATATGTTCACTGAATGGAATGGCTGATAGAGAAATGCTACCACTATTTAAATTTCCCAAGCCTCTGTTTTTGTCTAAGCTCAAATAAAATAAACATCTCGGTTAAATTAAGTTCTGATGAAATGTTACTATACTTCAGCCATGTCAGAACAGCTGTTTCTACATTGTTTCTATATCCTGCACATACATGGATTACAATATAGGGCATGGCTTATTCATCACCTGTAGCAGAAAATGCAGTAGATTCATGGTTCCATGTTGATTCAAACCTATTTTTCTTTGTATCTCTGTATGTTTATTTGGCAAAGATGTAGAGAAGAAATGAAGGAATAATTTTACTGTCATCCAGTATGAACTTTTCAACTAAATTTTAAAATACCTATTTTTAAGCAACAAAAATTACCATATGAATCACTTGATAAATTACTTCTGTGACCCCCACAGACTTTATATTCTTCACAAAATTGGCAAAAGGCGACCTGGGGTTGTGACTCAGTGGTAGAGTGCTTGCCTAGCAAATGTGAGGCACTGGGTTTGATCCTCAGTACCACATTAAAAAATAAATAAATTGGCAAAAGGCCTTGAGACAATATGTATCACATGCTTGTATATAACTTTGGAGTATCCAGTGTTTATGTAAATTACCTAAAATTCAAAAATATTGCACTGTGTATGTTGGAATAAATATATCTTACTATTATAAAAATAACTCAAATGAGTATTTTATGACTACTGGTAAACTAGCTTCTGAAATTGGAACACAGACAAGAGTCCATTGTACAGCATCAGAATAATACAATTATTTGACAATTATTTGTTATAGACTTAGGAAAAAGGTAAGTTTAAACAGTGAAGTAAGATGTGTTGTTGAATTATGACTAACACTGATGGTGTCACTCCTAAAGAGTTTCTTCCTTTGCTAAAAGTGAAGACAGAGAGGCAGAATGTTCTGATTAAAGAGCAGCTTCACATTGTCTCAAGTGATAAAGAGCAAAGAGAGAGCAATGCCTTTTATCAGAAGAGATGACATTGATCTGGTGATGATTCTCAATTATAGCAATCAATCACATGGGGAAAGTTGCCTTTCATGAATCAGTTGGTGGAATTTAAATGGTAGCTGTGGTTCATGGTGTGAGTGGACATGCTTACTATTATGCAATCGTGAGTGCCAAGGGAAGGGGGCCTATAGTTCTTTATGCTGCACCACGATGGCTTGATTCATGGAGGTGAAGGTCCAGTCCAGGGTGAAGATTTCCAAGACAAATCTTCAAGCTATAGGAGTCAGAGGGTCAGTTCACCAAGCTAGGGATGGAAGTACCAAGACAGGGATCTCAAAGGACGCAGATGCTGAAAGCAGGAAACACGTTGAGAAAGACAAAAGGTCAGACTCAGGTTGCCATAGCAAAGTCAGGAGCCAAGGTAAGCCAAGTCACATTGTCAGATTGTTGCATCTGGGTCAGAATGCCACAGGCAGCATCAGCGTAGCTGGGAGAGGAACTGCTGTGCAGGATTCTAGCCGAGGATAATGTACCAACGTGCTTTGTGACTTTTCTCTTTCTGTATGACCCTAACATGCATGTCAACCTCTCCAGACCAGTTTTTCAACTTCCCCACAGGATCTTGACATAATGAGTAAGCTTGTTGAACCCTTGAAAATTTATACAAAAGCACACTTTTCAAAGTTATTTATTAGCATAGGGTGTATTTTTTCCTCAGATTCTGCCACCAATTTGTTATGTGATATTAAATACTCTGTTAAGATGCCTAAGCACTGTTTCTTCACCTACTGAGAAGGTTTAAATTCAGAGATAGTTGATGAAAGGAAATTCTAGATGTGAAAGTTTGCTTTGTCTGTGAGTAATATTCATCCTCTGTCTAAAATCACTGTTCTTAATATAGGAATTCATAGGCACTTGTAGTAAGCAATGGGTTTCTAATCTAGAGTAACTGCTTTAATAATAAAAAGATAGCAAATCTGGTAGAAATCAAATGCACATATAAGAATAGGCATATTCTTGCTATTTGGGGGAACTTTTGGCAAAAATAATGGAAAATGAAGGACACCGTCATAAATAACAATGGCGAATTTGGGAAGAAACAGAAAAAAGGAATCCCCAACTGTTATCCATGGGTAGTGAGCTAGGGGTCCCAAAATTGGACTCTACAGTGAAAAAAATCTTACTTGTCAATGCACTTTGGGGGATTAAAAATTTTAAAAAAGGTATTCTTTGTAAGATAGAGAAATTACACAATTATACTTTTCACTGAAAGTTGACACCAGATAATTTTCAGAACTGTTTAGACCAAAATGTCATTTGAAGAATTATACAGAATTAAACCTCCTTTAAAGCAATTATTACATCTTTTTAATATATATGGGCACACTATTTAAATGTACTTTAATTATTGGATGTTCAATCTATAAAGTATTAGTGTAAGTGCTGTTGGGGATAGTTTTATAAATCTTAAATGTTTGCAAATGACAATTCTGAATGCACGTATACGAATCTCAGAATTTTTATTTGGCAGAAATCTTCATCACCAACAAAAAATAAGTAACAGTTACATCCCCATGATGGTCTGTCTTGGGCTGAATATTTTTTTAAAATTTTTTTGAGTTGTAGATGGGCACAATATCTTTATTTTTATGTGGTGCTAAGGATCAAACCCAGTGCTTCACACATGCAAGGCAAGCAGTCTATCACTGAGCTACAATCCCAGCCCCTGAATATTTTTTTCCAGAAATATTTTGGGATTTAAAGTAAAATTAGCAAAGTAAAAGTGCATATAACCAGTTATATTTGATTATATTCATGTTTTTGAGGGTATGAGTGCCACAGTATCCTTAGATGTTTTGAGAGCTCTGTTCCTACTCTGAGAGGGGGGAAAAATAATCTGCTCTTTTCAAAGGTAGAACTATGGTACTGCCAAATTTTAAGTTTAAAGCTATGATGATTTTAGCTTCTTGTAAAAGATGTAAAAAAAACAAAAACAAACAACCCTTCCCCTGGGAGATGGGGAAGAGACAGGAAAAAAAAAATACACTTAGGGTGAAAAGCTGTTTCTCTTTATTCCACATCTTTAAACTCCTTTTGAGAAAACCTTTGAAATTCAACTCCTTTGTAGGTATAGAAAAACTAATTAAAAAATTTAAAAGAAGTATCAAAATAACATTTTACAGTAGCTTCATAAGAAATTAAAGAATCTCTCAAACTCTAAAAAGCATTCCCTAGCCTTCTGATTATTGTTGACATTGCAGAGTTTTATTCAGTGACTTCATGCTGACTCTCACATCCACGTAGGAATACTCCCATGAAACTGCCCTTCTACTAAGTCTACTTCTCAGCCACGTCATCAAATCTGGACATCTGTGTGCTTTTGTTGGGCTCTTTAATGCCCCCAAAGAGCTCATATGTTTAGAGGAAGGTTCAGAAGTGAAATGATTAGATTATGAGAGCTATAGACTCATTGGTGGATTAATGCATCTAATGAATTGATAATTTGAATGACTACTGGGTGGTAACCATGAGCAGGTGGGGCATAGCTGAGGAGGTCATTGGGGGTTTGGCCTTGAACTATATTTTGTTCCTGGCTCCTTGCTCTCTTTCTGCTTCCCAGCTTCCATGAACTGAGCATCTTTCCTACACCATCCCCTTCTGCCAAGTTATTATTGCTATCCTCAGGCCTAGAGCAATGGAGTTGGCCAACCATGAGCTGAACCTCGGAAACCGTGGGCCCCAAATTAACTTTTCTTTCTCTAAGGTGTTCTTATCAGATATTTTGGTCACAGGGATGAAGAGCTCACTGACATACCAAGCTAGTACTTAAAATGAAGAGGATGCTCACCAAAGACAAACATCTTCCCTTCAGAATGAGTTACACATCTTGAGTCTATCTGAAAACAGAAGCAGCTGTTTGGAATTAACTATATACAACTTAATCATCGGAAGAGTCTATATATTTATAAACATGCCCACTTACGCATGCACACAAAGGACTCACAGATAATTTACAAGTCCAGCAGTGCTCAGTGGTTGGTAGTAGTGACCAGCTCCTTCTCACTCAGTTGTGCGTAAATGTTCCCAGCAGTAATCCTAACTGCTGTTCTCTTTGTCTTTCATGTGAGTTCATTATCATATGTTGATTCTCTTTTGCACCCCAGTCTTACACCAGTTTCCTACATAAGCTCTTTTGAGATATAAAATTAATTGCTCAGAAATGTCAGTCTGCAAATGCTCCAATATCATTCTTTAATGAATAAAGACTTCATTGTTTGTATTTCTATTACTTTAGCTACTTCAATTTCTATTTTTATTGCAAAAATCTGTGCAAATAAAAGAATATCAAAAGGTATGGCTATAAATGTGCTCTGCTAAAGTCCCACTGCCTTGAAATGCCTTGAACTGATGCTGCAAGATGCCTGCTGCATTTTAATGCCTTTTGCACAAGCAACACGAGAGAGCAGAAACAGCGCTGGCTTGAATCTTGGTCCATTGTTCACCAGTTGTGTTACTTCTCTGAGCCTCAATGTACTTGGCTGCAAAATGTCAACAATGTCCTCCTCACAGCTTTGATGGAGGAGTACATGAGATAAAGTATGTAGAAAACAAGTATTATACATAGAATATCATGGAAGCTCCATAAATGTTACTTTATTTTCTCCAGCCTACTGCAACAACTGGAAGAGCCTATGGTGTGCACAAATGTATACTCATTTGAAAAGGTACTATAATTGAGAGAATTATGAACTAAAAAGAATAAAGTTAGATTCCAAGGAAGCAGACAATGCCGTAACATGAAGTTTATATGTGGTGGCCAGTCAGTCATACCTGTAGGCTATGAAGAAAGTGACACAATTTCTTTGAAATCCATTACAACTTTAACTTCTGTCAGCTCCACAGGGTTATAGAAGGGACTGTTGAACTACACATCTACTCTAAAGGAATAGGCTGGGTGATTCACAAGAACTCGCTGCAATATAAATCTGTTTTGTTATACTGCTTAATGACAAAAAAAAATTCAGCATATTGAAAGTATATGACTGGCATTGATCTCCTTATATGAATAGAGTAGTAATAGGAACATTTTTCTAAGAATGGCCAGGCTTTACTTCACCCAGTGAACAAATAATACAGAAAGCCTAATTTCCTAACTACCAACATGGAGAGAGAGTTATTGATACTTTGACATATTTCATGTGGTCCTAAGATATTCAAGTTACATCATAATCTGAAGTCACTTCTGAAGCTATCAGGCAAAAGATTCCCTAGAATCTATATGGCTTAGTTCCATAAAGCCAGGAAAATAGAACAGATGAAACAGACATAGAGAAGAAAAATTCAGTTCCTCAGAAAGGAAAAGCTGTAGGTTAACTTTGATATGCATGCTGGTTCAGTTTGTTGCTAGAGGACCCCATCTCTAAGATATAAATAAGATGGAGGAAGAGAAGCAGCTTGGAAAGTAAGCTATCCTGGAAAGAAGCATCTTTGAAGTCAGATCAACCTTGTTAATTGTCTATTAGGTATGAGCCTCATATCCTCCATCTTTATTCCACAGAACAATAAAACCTGTCATTCAATATTCTTTGGAGACTTTGAGATATTATAGCACCTAATACACAGGCACTGAAAATAAATTCAACTCAAGTACCAGCTCCTGTATTTTGTGGTGTTCCTCTGAAGTTCTGGATTAAGAAGGATTCTGAGACTAAGTTTAGGACTGTTGAGAAAGAATCTGTAATTGATCAGTGATGTCTTCTCTGGGCAGAAAACTGAATAAAAGTTTGTATCAATATATTTGTTACATAAGTGTTCTATAAATTGTCACTATTATGATGATTACTGCTGTTATTACAAGGCATTTGTATGTCCTGCATCAAATGGCTGAATTTCTACATCTTCAACACAAAATGAAATCAATTAATGGCTTTGACTATAAATAAAGGTCTTTGTAATTTTTATTAATTCTGTGATAGACTTATGTGTTTTTTCTGTTGAAAAGAACTGAAAAGTGAAATCAGAATTTGGTATTCCAAGTTTTAGTGTATAAAATACCTCCCTGGGGAAAAATACGATATAGTTATAGGTAGAACGTGTTTGAAAGGAAAAAAGAAGAGGTGATCTTGAGGTGTGGTCCCACATTATCAAAAGAGGTTTTCACAGCCTTCCATATTGTCTTTAAAATAGTGCACTAGGAAGAATCTGCAGCACATTTTGCCCTAAGATCCAAGACTTTGTCCTGTCTTTTCACTGCAGCCAGATTTCTCTTCTGGGTAAATAGTCATGTTCCTATCAACCATCGGGGGACTTTTCAAATCCTGAACAGCTGATTTTATATTCTTCCCCCTTTCCCTTACGTGAGAACAGCAATCTGATCAAAGCCATATTTTTAAATTAATGTATTTAGAGGCATCTGGAAGAATAGTTTACATCCTAGTATGATTTTCCCCCAACCATAAATGGAGGAAAATTGTGGTGTTTGGTGTTTTCTTTTTGAATACTGCCTTATCAGTTTCTCTCTTTTTTTTTCTTCATTACTGATGACTTCATTCCACTTGAATTCAGTGCTTCAGTTTCTTCGGGGTAAACTAATAGATTATGTATGCGATGTTTGCACCAAGTTGATTGAACTCATCTGGTGAGTTTGAACACTGCTTATGAGTTCCTGTAACTGGCAGGAGCCTGTGCCTGGGATCCAGCCACCACAGTTATCTCGTATTACTCAGGAGCAACTGAAGCTGTTCAGAATACATGGTGCTTACCTTTCTGCCTGCCTGTGCTTCAGAGAAGCTAACCAGGCCTTCTTGGGCCTATTGTTATCTCTTTCAAGTGCTCAAAGAAAACTTCTCTTTAAGAAAGGTGTGGTAAGGAAAGAGAAGTAGAACTATTTGGAGAATTTCAGAATACATATTGAAGAAAAGTAAAAGGGTGTGTCTTTTCTTAATCAAAACATGGGCTGCTGAGTATCTATGGAGCGTAGAAGAGCCCCGGGTGCCTCCCTCAGCTTAATATCTAGCTCCATAACATGCTTTCCCTCCAAAACCTGTTACTCCCATTTCCCTTTTTTAAATTTACATGCATAATTTTAAAATACTTTAACAAAATAGATGATCACTTTCTAATGCTTTTAGAGATCTTATTTTTTATCAGATATCTCATTTAAATGTAAAACTCAACTGTAATTTTCAGGCATCTTTCTGGCGTACAAGGCTCCTCACCCTGGGACCTGGACAAGCTTCCTCTGATCTTCTTATCCTGGCCCTTCCCCTCCCATGTGTCCTGTAAACTGCAGGAATGATCCTTACCTGCTGGTGAAACAGGCATGTCTTTTGCAATTGAGTTAAAGCACCCAAATCTATTAGTGTAAGTTCTAAATATCTCTACACTAAAGTCACCAGTGCCATTACTTACTTCTATTCTAATTTGTTTTCTAAATGAGACAGGGAAGAAAGCATGTATGGGAGGATGTGGGGCCAGGGTTGGTAGATGAGTCACTGGACAGCTGTGAGTCCTAGGAGGAAGTAGTGGCTAAGGTAGAGGAGAACCTTGGACAAGTGCCAAGATGGCACATTCAGCTGTCACCCAACCCCACTACCCTTTCTTTTACTTTTTAGGCATGGCTCTCACTTTAACTGTGCCCTGACTGTATTTATCTGTTGACATGTATCCCACTGTCAACCAACCCCACTCCCAAAATTCCCATGTCCCATTGAAATGAACAGTGGCATACGCCAACCCCACATGATATCCAGCCTTCAGGTCAAACAACAAGAACTTTGTCCCAAATAGAAAGTACTTATTTGAGAAAATGAGATGGCCATGTTGAAATTTAACCAAATTCTGTGCGTATGATTATAAGAAGAAAGTGATGGGTTTTTTTTAAATTGCTCTGAAAGATCAAAATTTTATCTTACCTTCTCATTCAAAAAGCATTTATTAATCCCAAGTCAGATATTTTGACCCTTGGAGATAAAGGTATGCATGTAAGGGCCATTTTGTGTTCATGTTTATTACTGACTTTGCCATTCTCCTAGCATATTTGAATTACATTATCCAATCTTTCCAATTTGGATGCCAGCCCCTTTAATAAGAAGAACAAAAAGTGGCTTTTGAGCATGATGTGACTGTGTGACTGTGTTTGTCCGTGTGCTACAGTGGCCGTCCCATGGGTGGAAGCACTGACCGCATCCAAAAGCTACGGAAGGAGTATTATCAGGCTCGGAGGGAAGGCTTCCCATTATATGAAGACGGAGAAGGAAGAGCAAGGCCATCTGATTATGACCTTCACTGGGTAAGCCCATGCCTGACTCCAAGCATGAATTCCTGTTTGCCAAAACAATTTAGAGCAGAACGTGGTCAAGAATGCTCAGTGCATAGTAGGCTGCATTCAATTTTCTTGAGCTTTGTAGACAATGAACATGACCCCAAACAGCCATCTTCTCCCACAAAAGTTGTTTACATGAATCAAACCTCACTAATGTTATGTCTTCATTCTAGTTTCTCTCATAGTTATTTCCTGTCGTATACTCACTGGTTTGGAGTGGGCACTTTAAAGAGGACAGGGAATCTCTAACATCATCCAATGGGCCTTAACTTACCCTTATGCTCTTGAACCTCAGACATCTGGGCCAGCAGTAGTAGACTTTGCTACAGAAGCCATCTCTCTTTGGAAAATGGTTATTAGAAGTAAATTTCAGAAATGTTACTGTCAGAGATATCAATTGTTTATAGATTGGATCTGACCAATTCACATTCCACTGATCTTACCTATATACCCGAATTGCTTTGTTTTGAGATAAGGGCAGTTTTTGTATTAGAGGATTCATTTTACCAAATCCTTCGACATTCAGGGAACCAAAAAGAATATTGCAACCACTGAAAAGATACTCTTCGGTTTTTCTCAAGGTAGCACAATTCATGTTCTTTTCTTTTTCAAGAAGGTAAGTCTATGCCTACCAAATGCACTTAACTCTTGACCATCCACAAAAATGCCCAGACAAGAGTCCTTAGAGTTGGATTACATGTACCTGTCAGATACTCAGAACAGTACCTGACACAGAGCCAGTGCTCGATAAATGTCAGCTCTCATTCCTAACATTATTGGAGCCGAGCCGAACATGGTCGTAGTAATGTCCTTGCTGTGATTCATTCTTACACACCCTCTTTGATGCTTACTGCCTTCTACTACAGTTTTTAGTGCTATTTTGAGAATCAGATAAGGAACTCTCTCATCCCTGGTGCCCACTAAAGACACCAGCTTCTTTGAAAAGCAAATCTATTAAAGTTTCCTCTCCTGAGTTGCATACTGATATTTGTGCTCCTAAGATCAGGGTGGGGAGAGTAGAGTCCAGTGACAGAGCTAACCTCTCCTCCTGGTTTTCACATCTGTGTTGTGGCACATGAGGCATGACTTGTGGTTTGAATGGTGGTTTCAGGACTCACCACTGTCAGGCAGAGCAACTGAGACTCCTCAGTCCAGGAGATTCCTCATCACGGAAGGATCTTAAAAACATTCACCAGAAGTACATGATGAGGACCCCCAATCCCAAGCAAAGAGGTGCCAACATCTTTGGAGATAAGCATCGTCAGACTGTAGATCAGAACAAACAGCTATTTATTGGTTTTATTCCAGATGTTAGAATTGAACAGAATGACATCCCATAGGGATGGGATAACTTGTTTCTTAGACTCTCAGTAGCGGAAGAGAAAGAGTTCCACAGAATAACCGATTACATGACAATCGCTATATTTCAAACTTGAGGGACATGGGGTTACTGCCTTTGATAAGAGATTTGAACAACTCAGTCCATGAAACTGTGCTCCTTCGACAAGGCAAACAAGAAATAAAGGAAAGTTATTTCCATTCTGACCAAAACAGAGCATCTGTCCAGTACATTGGGGAGTGCTCCATCACAGAACCACAGGAAACCCCTCGGAGCAAAATAAAATGAGTAACTTTAGATTATGGAGTCCTGGGGGGTTTGAACTTATTTTATATGATTTCTTTAATTTGAGCTGAAAGGATGAAGATGCTTAACCTTCATGAGACTGAGGGGGTTTCCCCTGGCCCTCACTAAAGGCGAACGGAACCACTTTCCCTCGGGTGTTCCCTTTTCAAGTGGTTCTATTTTTATGCCAAGCAAGTGTAACTAGAGGATCTAGAGAGTAAAGAAGCATCTCTATTTTAATTTGTGTTTCCCATGCTCCGGTGTGTTGAGCTTTGCCAAAACTGGCTGAGTTTATGCTTCCCAGACAATCAGGGGCTCAGGTTTCCCAAAGGGACGCTTGGGAAATGCTCTGTCATAAAAAACGAGTGTTCTTTGTGATCTCCTGAGATGCTCCAAACCTGGGATTAGAATCTCAGCATCCTTTCCTCTCCTCTCCCCTAGCCAAGGAAAAACACTAGTATCTTTTGTCTAGCACAGCCCTGAGAAATCACACCATTGTTTTGCTACTTTTGGAAAGATCTAGGAAAGCAAGTTTAGAAAGTTAATATTTTACTCCTGCCCATCAGCCAGACCCAACAAAGCAGCTTTTATGAGACTGTAGTTTCTCAATCAGGCCAGTCCTCAGGATCACAGGGGCACTTGTTAAAATCAACACTCCCTGTCCAGCACTTTGGGAGGCTGAGACAGGAAAACCGCGAGTTCAAAGCCAGCCTCAGCAATGGCAAGGCACTAAGCAACTCAGTGAGACCCTTTCTCTACATAAAACACAAAATAGGGCTGGGGATGTGGCTTAGTGATTGAGTACCCCTGAGTTCAATCCCCGGTACCAAAGAAAAAATCAACACTCCCCGTGAGGGGAGGGTTAAACCCTAGAGAGACCCCAGGTGCTTCTCTGAGTTGTCAATAAGGATTCTGCCCCAAATTATAAAATTTGGCCCTTGTTTTTTATCACTTCAGTAAGACACCAAAGCAGTCCAAGTTTGCTAACAAAACTATCTCCACCATCACCATCAGAAATACTTTCATGAACTTAGAACTCCCCAGTCTAGTATCTCAGGTCAAGAGTCCTGATGAATTTTTCCCATACTATTCTGGGGGAACTTCTGAACTGTCTAGAAGGAAAGCAAGGTAAGTTACCTGACAACTATAGTTCTCCTTTGTTATCCTCAAGGAAATTGGTTGAGGAACCCTGCAGATACCCAAATCTGAGATGCTCAAATTCCTCATATAAGACAGTATAATATTTGCATGTAACCTATAAATATCCTCCTAGGTACTTTAAATCATCTCTAGATTATAATAGCTAATACAATGTGAGTGCTATATAGACAGTTATACTGTACTGTTTAGGGAATAATGAGAAGGAAAAGTGTGTATGGGTTCATACAAATGCATTTTTAGAATATTCTCAATCAATGGTTGGTTGAATCCAAGGATGTAGAACCCACAGATATGGTTGGTCAGCTGGACTCTTAAGCTAGTTTAAAAATACACCAGAAAAATTCGAAAAGTATGCTCATAAAAGTCTTTGAAGGCAAAATAATGAAAGCAATTACTTAAACGTTTATTAGGACCTATGAATATTTTTTTAAAAGAAAGACATTCTTTCTTAGTGAGACTAGTGTTCTTTCTTTGGCCTTGCCTGGCCTTCCTAGAGTTTCCCAGTCATCTTGTTTGTAATTTATCAGTATTACCCCTGCTCAGCCACCAGAGTGTAAGACTTCTCTCACCATTTCTTTCTTCTTTTTACTTTTTTTCTCTTCTCTCTCTGTCTCATATTCAAGTTTACTTGCTCAATCTTGGTGTCAGTCACCTACTGGCAACACAAATAGAACAATATCTCTACTTTGGAGGAACTCCCAGTGTAAACAGAAATATAGACATCTAAGTCAAACAACAATAGCATACATGGGAAATGCTATAGCATACAGAGGTATATTACCTCCAATATCAGAGAGAACAATTGACCCTGCTTGAGTCAGGGTCTTTGGTCAGTTGGAGGCAGGGTGCAGGGAAAGCTAGAGAGACAACTGTGGAGTTTGCCTCAGTTAACATATTTTATCTTTTTCTTTTTTCAAAAATAAACTAATTTGCTCACTTCATTTCTTTTTTTTTAAATTTTTTTTAGATGTTGATGGACCATTATTTTATTCATTTATATGTGGTGCTGAGAATCGAACTCAGTGCCTCACACGTGCTAGGCAAGCGCTCTACCACTGAGCCACAAACCAGCCCACTTCATTTCTTTTTTTTTATTAATTTATTTAAATGCATTTCAAGTCATAGTACATAAATAGAACTGAATGTTTCCATTTCTCTTGTTGCCAACCAGATAGAGTCACACCATTTTTGTCTTCATACATGCAACATACATGACCATACATACATACATGACCATCTCATTCAACCCTCTTTACTACAACTCTTCCCTTTTCCCTCCCCCCTCTTCCCCCCTACCCCATCCAGAGTTCCTCCATTTCTCCTATGTTCCCCATCCCCACCCCCTTATGTATCAACAACCACTAATCAGAGAGAGCATTCGGCATTTGGTTTTTTGGGATTGGCTTACTTCATTTAGCATAATGTTCTCCAATTCCATCCATTTACCTGCAAATGCCATAATTTTATTCTCTTTTATTGCTGAATAATATTCCATTGTGTATATGTACCACAGTTTCTTCATCCATTCAATTATTGAAGGGCATCTGGGGTTGCTTCCACAGTTTTGCAATTGTGAATTGCGCTGCTATAAACATCGAAGTGGCTGCATTACTGTAGTATGCTGTTTTTAAATCTTTAGGGTATAGGCCAAGGAGTGGAATAGCTGGATCAAATGGTGGTTCCATTCCAAGATTTTTAAGAAATCTCCATACTGCTTTCCAGATTGGTTGCACCAGTTTGCAGTCCCACCAGCAATGTTTGAGTGTGCCTTTTTCACTGCATCCTCGCCAGCACTTATTGTTGCTGGTATTTTGGATAGCTGCCATTCTGACTGGGGTGAAATGAAATCTGAGAGTAGTTTTGATTTGCATTTCTCTGATGGCTAGAGATGTTGAACATTTCTTCATATATTTGTTTATTGATTGTTTATCATCTTCTGAGAGGTTTCTATTCAGCTCCTTAGCCCATTTATTGATTGGGTTGTTTGTTTTTTTGGTGTTAAGTTTTTTGAGTTCTTTATGTATCCTGTTCTTTTAAAATAAATGAATGCACACAAACTGTAAGGTTTGTAAATATGGATCTGAGATCTGGAAAATCTTCGCAGTGAGTCTGTTTTGTAGTTGTTTTTGCATCCAGGCTCTGAATAGCTGTAAAGAACAGGTCGTTGAGAGAATTCAGTGACTGCACATGAAATGGCCTGGTGAGTTTTTATAGGCCCAATTAAGTAAGCAAGATATGCTAGCTGTGAAGTGTTAATATTTGCCAAAAGAAAACATGATACCTGTAATCTGCTGGTATTTTATTTTCTGTAAAACTTGTTAAGACTGTCACAGTCTGCTACCGACAGGCTGCTTTTTTTATTAGCAGATAAAGATTATCTGTTTATTTAATAGCAGCATGAATATCCTGTAAGTAATTTTGGAAATGGGATGGCTCTGAAGTTTTCTAAAAATATTACTATCTTTATTATTGTCTTTTTCAAGAACTACATTATCCTCTCCCCTCTTTTCAACTTTTTTCTAAATTAGAAGAATGTTTCCCTATAAAAGAGGTTTGTAGACCTTTGAACGAGAAGAGAGGACAAATATGTTTATATATGAAAAAGTGTCAGTTAAAACATCTTAAACTAAAACAGCAGTTAGAACATCTTAAACTAGTTTCCATTGTGGTTAAAAAAAAAAAAAAAAACATGGTACTGCATCTTTCTGGCAAAGGGGCTGGGCTCAGGTGCATCATGGTTGGAACAAAGAGATGGCTGAGTGAACAAATGAAAACAGTTTGAGAGATTCATTCATCCTATTACGAAGATGGCCTAGGAGCCAACTTGAAGGAACGTGCTTGGCAGCTGATCTGCATGATGAAAGATAAATCCGGTGAATTCTGCACTAGGAGGGAAGGGAGAACAAGATGCTGAGATCATGCTAACCATCTTAAGAAAGAGATTTAAGGTGGATGCACAATAGCCAAGCAAGTATAAAAACCATCCGAAGGTTATTTTCTAAACATGAGGAGATAAGATAGTGAGTTCCTGCTGTCATTGGTCCAATACCAGAATTGAGATGTATGTGTATTTTTCTAGTTGCTTATTTAAAGTGTCTCATAAAAACTAAGTTTGCAGATGAACAATTTTGATGTCAAATGGCTCTTACATTGTGAAGAACAGAAGATTAATTCAAACTGGGAAAAAAAAATTTTATTGGTTCATGTACAAGAAGTCCATAGGCATATCTACCTTGAAGCAAAGCTAGATCTGGCTCCTCCAGAAAGGCCACTGGGAGTCTCTTTTCTCCCTCTCTGAGCTTTGCAATTCTCTCTGTAGGCACAGGAGCTTCCACATATGGTGGCAAGATGGCTATCAGCAGCTCCAACTCAACAACTCAATGGAAAGAAATAGTCTCATGCCCAGTAATTCCAGGACAAGTCTTAGACCTGATATGCAGTGAGATGTTCAGTGGATGGATTGGCTCAGCTGGTGTTACAAGTGCTGACCCAACCATCCTGGGCAGAAAGATCTAGTATTAGAACAAAGCTCGAATGAGGACACAAGGCCACTGCTAGAACCTTGTGAAAAAGTGTCAGTTAAAACATCTTAAACTAAAACAGCAGTTAGAACATCTTAAACTAGTTTCCATTGTGGTTAAAAAAAAAAAATGAGGACACAAGGCCACTGCTAGAACCAGAAAGTAGAGCCAAGTTCCATATACAAGTGTAGACAAAGAGGTAGTCACAGAGGGAAATCAAGGTTCTATTAACAGGAAAAAGAAGAAAGGATATGGGGCACAATTATCTACTGCAACTTTGAATACTAATTTAAGTTTTGTCATCTTCTTACATTTTAAAGGAAAGAGAAAGAAAAGACTTCTCTCTTCATGTATTTGCCTATTTATAATTAGAAATAAAAAATTCATTATCAGTCTCAAGTTTACCATTCTTTTGCCATTCTTTGCTACATAAAAAGAAAAATAAATTTTATTTTTGTCTACTGATCAGTATCTTCAAGCTATCCCAGGAATCCCCATGATTTCATGGAATTATTTATCAGAAATTACCAAACCCCTGTCTTTTTAATTACATAGACAAGTGGCATTTTTGTTCACCTCAGATCTAGGGTTTCATATAATGAGAAGCAATAGAATTCTTTAAAAGAACTAAAGATACTTTCTTTAGGCAGAATTTCTCTATATCTTCATGGATATTGTTTAGTAATAAGTCTGTGTTCTTAAAAGCTTGAAGATGCTGAATTAGAGGCTGTGTTAGTCAATTTCTCATCACTGTGACCAAAAGTTATTTGGGGCCCAGGGTTTCAGAAATCTCAGTCTATGGTCAACCAATTTCATTGCTCTTGGCCTGAGGTGAGGCAGAACATCATGGAAGAATGGTGTGGTGGAGGAAAGCTGTTTAGCTCATGGCTGCTAGGAAGCAGAGAGAGAAAGGAAAGGGCCAGGGACAGATACAGCCTGGGCCCCAATCCCCATGATCTACTTCCTCCAGTCATGCCCCACCTGCCTAGTTACCACCCAGTAGTCTATTCAAATTATTAGCCCATCAAGTAGATGATTTCAGCTCTCAAAATCTAATCAATTCACCTCTGAACATTCCTGTGTTCCAACACATAAGCTCTTCAGGGAACATTAAAGATCAAACCATAACAGAGCTATTAACTCTATGATGCAGAGACAGCTGTAATTTGCCTCCTGTGTCAGCTTTCTATCGCTAAAACAAAATAACTGAGATGCTTAACTTACAAATAGAAAAGCTCTGTTTTGTTCCACAGTTTTGGAGATTCCAGTCTATGATCATTTAGCCACATTATTTTGGGCTTGTGGCAAGGCAGCACATCATGGCAAGGAGTAGTGGAACAAAACAACTCATACCATATACAGGAAGCAAAAGAGAAGAGGAAGTGGCCAAGGTCCCACAATACATTTTAGGAGCACACCTCCAACCACCAAAGGATCTCTCAATAGGCCCCACTTCTCAAAGGTTCTCCTACTTTCCAATAGCACCACCCTGGAGACCAAGCCTTTAACACATGAGCCTTTGCAGGACATTCAAGATCCAAACTACAGCAGTTCCTTCTACACAGTAACCACCCCCTTCTCAATGGGTGGATTCTCTTTAGCTCCATGAACAGTTTTCCCCCCACCCCTCCCAGTAGTTGATTTCATCAATAGATCAGTGTTTCATCAATAGATCAGTGTTTCCCAGAGTTCCTAAAACAATAGACCTGCAGTACCAAGACTGAAACAGAGAGGAAAACCCACTGTGTCTACAAATTAGGAGGGTTTTAGAAAGGCCTTAAGCTTTATTGAACTTGATATTGGTAAAACATCAAATGCCACTTGAAGAGGTGGCATTTGCTCACCTAGATTTCAGGAAGGGCTGAAAAAGTGAAGAAAGAAGTCCACAAAATGAATCAAAGATTTTATTGTTGGTGGTGCCTTTAGCCTTTTTATGGTTCAATGTGGCTTTCACAGGAATATGCTGACATATGAGCTATAGGGGAGAAGAGCTTAAATATACAACATGCGAATGAATCTGTAACTTTTAAACATAGCATAAATCATTTTCAAAGGAGGTAACATGTTTACAGGCAATCCCCAACAAAGAAATAAACTGTGTTCCAGAAACCCATTTAGAAGTTGGCAATTTAGAACTAGGAATGGATTTTCCCATAGGAAAAAACAATATTGGTTGTTAGGGTCCCAAACCAGCCTATTAAAATCCAATACCTTATGCTAATCATAGAACAGTTACCTCAGAGCAGGAATAGGAAGCCAACTGAGCCAGGGAGGGGAACATTCCCTTCTTCCCTCCTTCCTGGAAACATTTTTGAGATGTTCTCTGGGCCCTTCCTAACTACCAATCTTTAAGTGTTTCTCCCCAGGTTCCCTGACCCTGAATCAATCCTGTATTCCATCATGGCACCCCACTTAAGTCCAGTCTTTGCCTCTAAGTATTATGGTATCCACAGTTACCTCTTCATCCCACCTCCCAATAAAGTCATTGTTCTCTCAACACAGTTCCTCTAAGCAATACTTTGGGGGGACAAATAATTTGATCTGTAAAAGTTGTAGGGAAAGTCTAAGAGGAGGGATCAAGAAGTCTAGTAGAATCTGCTCCTGGAACTAGATGGTTAGGACTATTCCTTATGCTTGGTGGCTCCACCAGCCTGTTTTCTTGAGCACTTCCATTTTTATGCACAGAGCCTAAGCTCTCCCATATCTCCATGTGATGCCCTCCCAGTGAGCAATGACCTGATCCTGAGGATGTAACCGATTTCTCCAGTAAACTGATCCTCTCTTCCTCCAAAAACAGCATTTTGTTTCTGGGTCTTCCCTCTGTGGCCCAAGGCACCAGTTGCAGCAGCTAACATGAATCATGACTCCTCATCAGCCCTTCCAGAAAATCTGCCCTGAAGACAGCCACCCTAAACTACTCCTGTTCTCTCATCCTGTTTTTCTAAGATATGGATGTCCTGAACCATGTATTTAGAATTTAGCAGGTATGGAAAGCATTTTTGATATTATATGAGATCACAGACTCTGTAACTGAGACTTCCCAAGTTCACATTTAGACGACATCACTTATTAACAGGGGTAAATTTGGGCAGTTTACATACCTTTAAAAGTAGAATAATAATATTCTGTCATATAAGTATGTTGACATATATATGATTCCATGTAAACCACTTAGAATGATGTCTGGCATGTAGGAAGTATTCAACAAATACTTTTAAAAGGTGGCACACTGAGGTGTTTAGAAGTAATGTTATTCTATTGGCTGAACGAGCATTCTGTCTTGCCCTTATTGGACCTCCTTAACCTCTGGTTATTCCAAAGTCCCAGGACATTGTACAGCACATGCTGTTTTGTGAGAGACTTTCCAACCTTCTTTACTCTGGTTACCACTAACATGCCCATGGTCACTTCAGGTGACGACTGCTTAGTTGTTAGATACTTTTGACAAATTCCATCAGTCCAAAGGTCAATATCTATTTCCCTCTCTCCCACACACATACTTCT
The DNA here is from genome assembly GCA_004024805.1 of Geosciurus inauris. Lineage (NCBI taxonomy): Eukaryota > Metazoa > Chordata > Mammalia > Rodentia > Sciuridae > Geosciurus > Geosciurus inauris. The sequence continues at coordinate 91,855 of PVHX01005119.1, read as the reverse complement.
CCTTCCAAAGTCCACTCCTTTCATCCTTGACCCTAGGGGCACACCTAATGTCTTTAATGTGCTTATGTTAAAATCAAAGACTAGAAGAAAGTTGACTTTAGTCAACTTCTGCTTTCAGCTCTGCAAAAACCCTGAAGCAAAGAAATACCAGGGTCTAGTTGAAGCTTTATAATAAAAAAAGAGGGTAGAAAACAAAGAGAATATATACAAATTATTTACTCAATACATTTTACCACAAGATTATCAATAATAATAGCATCTTGTGTTCATTCTGCACAGCAGCTCTGTGAGGTGGGTATCTTTAATCTGGTTTTACTGATGAGAAAAGCAAGGTTCCAAGACCTTGCTCCATGATCACACAGTCATTAGCAAAGCTCATTTTCAAATCTGTGCTATCTCCCAGTGAAAAGAGAAGAAAAGAAGGCTCCTTTTGGCAGCTATTTAGATACTGCTTTAATAAGACACTTGAAAGAAAAGGAATCTCATGTATTAACTGTATTCTTGAGTGATCATGTATAAGCACTATGAAAACAGTTTTCTTTCTCTGGTGAACTACTCTTTAATTATCACTCTTAATTTGTTTTTGAACCCACTTATATTGAACCTAAACCCAAGTTTGATGTTGTTTCATCAGTTCTCTTTAAAAGCCTAAATGAAATCTTTTTTTTTTTTTTTAATGCTGTAATCAAATAAGTTAGCCATCTCTGGCTCAAACCAAAACCAAAAAAGAAAAAAAAAAAAAAAAAAAAAAAAAAAAAAAAAAAAGAAAGAAAGAAAGTTCAGAGACACATTATTTTTCCATAATATGTCAAAAAATAAAAAGAAAGAAACCCAATGCTGTACTTACATTAGAATGAAAAAAGAACTCTTTCTGCTTCTAATGAGCAATTAATTCCAGTTCAGGATGTTGAGTTTAGAATAAGTTAAGTTCCCCCAAACCACAGCCGTTTATGTTGGATCATAGTTGAAACCCAAAATTCCAACTTCTACAATAATAACATTCTTTTCTTCTACTGCAATGGGAGAAATGACCATTTTATGTAATATAGGAGAAACCATAGCAGAAACTCCTATGAATTCCAGATTTCCTAAACTGTTCATGAAGCTGTTTAAAATCAGTTGGATATGTTTTATTTCAGCAGAGTTTAAAAGTCCTAAAATAAACTTTGGACACTAAATTTAAAAATAAAGATGTTTGGAGTAGACGCTATGAAAATCCATCTAACTGATATTTGTTGCACTTAAACTTGACAATAGTGAAAACTCCTTGAAGCCACATCTGTGTTCAGATCTAGTATCCCATGGAGTCTCCTTGCGCAGCTCCCTACCTATAGACCAATCAGGTCACCAAGGCAGCCATTTTGCTCTCAGTTTCAGGAAACTCCACTCATAATCCTTCGGAAACGTAACGTCATTTGGTTCCTATTAAGTAGTAACTGGTCTAGTGTTATGATGGGAAAAAGAATATTCACAGAAAGTTCTTCTGTCAAAAGACAGGAAAGGTGCTAGTCAAAGAAAACCCTAAAATAATACTGATCTTTACGACAATCTTGAAATGGACATTCTCCACAAGAACAATGACCACTTTTGAATACAGTTGTAATAACACATACCACAGCCTCTGAATTTACAGTCCCCTCCTATGATTCTCATCAATTTCTCTGTTTCTTTCTGAGCCTTGAAATCACATTGCTAATTTTCATAGTGTTTATAAGAACGTTCGAAAGTTGATACCACTGACTTCCAGCTAGGCTGAGAGGAAAACTTTCCATTTATTCAAGTAAATGATTAAAGAAGAAAAGACATAATGTTGTTATTACAAACTGTTGAAAAACAGTTTATTTTCTACTTTCAAGATAAGACTTGGATACAGTAATAAAATACTTGGGTTTTATCTCCACGAACCTTTCTTCAAATGATTTAGCTCACTCTATGTCATCTCTTGCTCACCCTATTTCCAGACAGAGCTCCATTTTCTAGGCAGCAAAGTCAAAAGAAAAACATGAGGAAAATGTATTTTATACAATTGTTCATTTCTTTATTGGTTTATTCACTCAATGAGTACTTAGCAATTTATGAATGCCTAAGAAAGTGTCAATTGAGCCCAAAAATTGAATCATCAGCTCTTACCTTTAATGAAGGAAAACCTGATTGGTGTGTGTGTGTGTGTGTGTGTGTGTGTGTGTGTTTGAGAGTGTGTGTGTGTGTGTGTATATAAAAATATTAATGTTATGAAGTTTCCCCTTCAGAGAAACAGTAGGAAATGTTATATGAGAACATTTCCCTTCATGATCTGAAGTCTTTTCTCTAACGAACCTTCTGGCTCATTCTATAATAATGAATACCCCCAAACCATGTGGAGACACCTCCGTTTTTCAGTTTTATTTTCCTATCATCTAATTACCAGAGTCCCAGATTGTTTCTGAGTAGCAAATCTATTTTAATTTTAATTTTTTATATCTATCAGCTGCTTTTCTCTCCTTCATCTATTTAGTATGGACCAGGCTTCCTGTTTTTCCTGCAACTCCCTTTACAGTAATTTCGCCGGTTTAAACCATCAGGCAGCAGCACTCTGGCAATAGTGTGCTGTTATGTATGTGGTTATAAGGGAATCAGAGAAGCACGTTCCAGAGGAGGAAATCATGGTCCCTCAATTAACATGAATGATGGCAGGAAGAAATCTTTTAAACCAGTACTTAGTTTGGTGATTGAGGAAAAAAAAAATGAGATGGAAGTTTGGAGGTTGTGGTTTACTTACATGTGATTTTAGAAGTCTTTTGACATTTTCCAATTTCAGATAGTTCATAACTTTCTTTTTGTTACATGTAGATATAGATATGTACCGCTGGACAATCTAATCCCTAAACACATGGTGGGAGGAGGGGTGACAAGTAAGTAGAAGAAAACTCACATTTTGTTTCAAGCATTCAATCTTTCCCCTTAATCGATTCATAAATGGAATTTATTAATTATTGGAATACCTTCCCACTTAGAAACTTTTAAGAAAAGTTTTAGAAAACTTTTCTACCCAAAATTGGAAGAAAAGCTTTCCATGTCCCGGCATCTATTAAGAAAAAATAAATAAACTCCTTTTCTCTTACATTGCATGACTTTGGTCCCAGGACTGGAGGACAACAGTCCTGCGTTTATTTATCAATTCCTTAGACCTTCATTCAGAGGCAACTTTAATCCAGAAATTTACTTGACTCAAGATTCAGAAGTGAATAAGGAGTTCATGTCTGGTGAGAAAGGCAGACAGGAAACATAATTTCAAATATAATGAGATATTTAGGAGTAGTTGTACAGGAAGAAATTGATAAGTGGATGCATAGGAAAGGGAGACTAACCAAGAATTAATAAGATAGATTTCCTTTTATCCCTGTGAGGTTTTCCCTAGTGTGCTTGGCCTTTCCTTTTGTCTGCATTTAGGGCCGTCTGCCTCCTGGTCAGCTGCTACATCTAAGCAATTGCCCTTTGCAATTTCGAAACAAATATAAAGTGGCTTTTAGCATATGTCCTATAATGATACTTTTCTTTAGGTCCAACCTCTCATTTTGAGGACTGAACATTTGTGCGTCGCATCTGTCCCAATTACTGACCAAGATAGGCCCTAGAGGGTAGTTTTTCAAACTGTGTGTCACAGCTTATTAGATGATCATAAAATCAATTAGTTGGTCACTATTGTCATTTCTAAATGATTTTGAGCAGAATAGAATATAGCAGAGGGCATGGGCGGCAGTAAATATGGGCAATAGATGGAGAAATTTTTGTTTAATATCCAGTACAAGTGAGCACATACACACGTACTGGGTCATGATGTATAAGTCTTTTAATGGGTTATAATTTTAAATGACTGTAAAGCTGGAGTCTAGACTTTAAGTTTCTTATCTGTCTGTTCATCATTTTTATTTATCAGAATTCACATGGTACTTACTTCATAAAAGGGACTCAAATATTTTTTTAAATGAATATTTTTGAATAAATTCTCTCTGACCCACATAATGACTGGGCACAGAGCATGTTTTTCTGAATTATATTTACATATCAATACAGATAGATGAGCTGGGTGCAGTGGCACACGCCTGTAATCCAGCAGCTTGGGAGGCTAAGGCAGGAGGATTGCCAGTTCAAAGCCAGCCTCAGCATCTTAGTGAGACCCTTAGCACATTAGTGAGACCCTGTCCAAAAATAAAAAATACAAAGGGCTGGGGAAGTGGCTCAGTGGTTAAGTGTGCCTGGGTTCAATACATCACCCCCCACCACACCAAAATAGATAGATGAATATGTAAATGTAGATATATTCACAATTTGTACATATTTTCATTAATTTTAGTTTTACAGTCAATGGTTGTATGTAGCTCTGAAATAAATATATTGAAAACAGTTACAGTTTTACACTTTGCAGCCCGAAGTATTTCAGAGACTATCTGGGTATACTAATACTCCAAAATATCTAGGTAATTGGTAAAAGTATTAAAATGAAAATGTACATCACCTGTTACTTGACCACTTGGAATATTTTCTTTCTACAAACATGCACACACATGCATATCACATGTGGTAATTAAATTGGAATCCTTTTAAATATGCTGCTCCTGAACTTGCTTTTTTCACCTTCTGCTATATAGCAAACATTTCCCATGTCATTATTCTTCAAAAATATAAATTTAATCCATGGTATTTTGTAGAAAGGATATATAATAATCAGTTAAAGCACTTTGCCATTATTGGATATTTAAATTACTTTTCGTCAATTCTGATCAAAAGTAATAATAAGCCTTATAAGTCAATTTTCATATTCTTATTTCTTTATCATAAATCAATGCATTATTTTATTGTTAAAAATTAGGTACAAATTACTCAATTTGACCCTAAGAAAGTTTAAAAGTTAGTATTTCCTTAGCAACATCTTCATCAACACAGGCAATAAATATTAATGGTCTATTTTATATAGGTTTCATAGTGTATAAAAGTGTTTTCATTTTTCCTAGTTTTTTTTACCACTTTGAGAACAAATATCAATCATTTTTGTTTTCATTTCTTAATGACAATTGTGATTGAGCATTTCATGAGTTTGTTGGACATTAATATTTCTTCTTTTTATGAATTTTCTATTTTTTTATATTATAATGTTTGCTGGTTTTGCTCCTAACCTGTAAATATTCTTGATGTGGAAGAAATATTAAGCCTTCACTGGCGAATATCATTCAGAGTTTTTTCTAACTTTGTCAATAGGCTCTTACCTTTATAATACTTAGGAGGGAAAAAGGCTTTCATTTTTTTTTGTAAACAAACTACAGATATCCATTAGTTTTTTCAAGTATCATTTAAACATCTGTTAAGATGATCATATGATTTTTCTTCTTCAATTAACAGGAGCAGTTATATTAACAAAGTTTCTAACATCCAATAACCTTCTCAACACTGAAAAAAATTAAATGTATACTCATATGTTATCTGTTTAATTCTTTCAAGATAGACCTGGGCATGGATGCCTTTTTTTTTTTTTTTTTTTTTTTTTTTTTAGTACTAGGATTGAACCCAGGATTGCTCTACCACTGAGCTATACTACCAGCCCTTTTTATTTTTTATTTTGATACAGGGTCTTGCAATATTGCTGAGGCTGGCCTTGAACTTGAGATCCTCCTGACTCAGACTCTCGAGTGGGAAGACAGGTGTACACCACCACTCTGGAAAGAATGGCTTATATTGCATTGGTGACTTTGTATATTGTTTGTAGGTAAAATTGATACCTAGTTTTTTGTTTGTTTCTCAATTTAGCAGCTTTAACCAGAAGGGTTGTATTACCTTTATAAGACAGTCTGGGTAACTTCATGGTTACTATGTTTCATAAAAATTTTATTAATGTAGTAATTGCCTTTTGGTAAAGATATAAAAGAACTCATCTGTTTTTTGTGGGTAATTCTTTGACATGTTTTTCAACTTTCCCATATAGAGAGATCTTTGGAAAAGGATTTGCTTTCTCTTTTACAGAATTTTGGAAAAATGAGTTGTCATTTTCTATAGAATTTTCTCTCTTTAAGATTTTCAAACTTTTGTTATGTTTATGTGTCTTTTTACTACTTAATATATTTAATAATTCTGTTTTTCTGTTTTCTGGTACATTTATTTATGCTTCATATTTTCTTTCCTTAAATACAGACAAAGCAAACTTACTTTTTAAAATTAATTTTTTAAATGCATTTCAAGTCATAGTACATATATAGAGCTCAATTTTTCCATCTCTCTGGTTGCAAACCAGGTAGAGTCACACCATTTGTGTCTTCATACATACACCAAGGGTAGTGATGACCATCTCAATCAACCATCTTTACTACATCCATTCCCTTTTCCCTCTCCCCTCCTCCCCCTTGCCCCATCGAGAGTTCCTCCATTTCTCCTATGTTTCCCATTCCCACCCCCCTTATGAATCAGCATTCTCTAATCAGAGAGAACATTCGGCATTGGGTTTTTTGGGATTGGCTTACTTCACTTAGCATAATGTTCTCCAATTCCATCCATTTACCTGCAAATGCCATAATTTTATTCTCTTTTATTGCTGAATAATATTCCATTGTGTATATGTATCACAGTTTCTTTATCCATTCATCTATTGAAGGACACCTGGGTTGCTTCCACAATTTTGCAATTGTAAATTGTGCTGCTATAAACATTGAGGTATAAACATGTGCTTTACTGTAGTGTGCTGTTTTTAAATCTTTAGGATATAGGCCAAGGAGTGGAATAGCTGGATCAAATGGTGGTTCCATTCCAAGTTTTTTAAGAAATCTCCATACTGCTTTCCAGATTGGTTGCACCAGTTTGCAGTCCCACCAGCAATGTTTGAGTGTGCCTTTTTCACTGCATCCTCGCCAGCACTTATTGTTGCTGGTATTTTGCATAGCTGCCATTCTGACTGGGGTAAAATGAAATCTGAGAGTAGTTCTGATTTGCATTTCTCTGATAGCTAGAGATGTTGAACATTTCTTCATATATTTGTTTATTGATTGTATATCATCTTCTGAGAGGTTTCTATTCAGCTCCTTAGCCCATTTATTGATTGGGTTGTTTGTTTTTTTGGTTTAAGTTTTTTTTGTTTTTGTTTTTGTTTTTTTTTAGTTGTAGGTGGACACAATATCTTTATTGATTTATTTTTATGTGGTGCTGAGGATCGAACCCAGTGCCTCTCGCATGCAAGGCAAGCGTTCTACCACTGAGCCACAATCCCAGCCCTGGTTTAAGTTTTTTGAGTTCTTTATATATCCTGGAGATCAGTGCTCTATCTGATGTGCGTGTGGCAAAAATTTGCTCCCAGAATGTAGGCTCTCTGTTCACCTCATTGATAGTTTGTTTTGCTGAGAAGCTTTTTAGTTTAAGTCCATTCCATTTATTGATTCTTGCTTTTATTTCTTGTGCTATAGGAGTCTTGTTAAGTAATTCGGTGTCTAATCCAACATGTTGAAGATTTGGACCTACTTTCTCCTCAATTAGACGCAGGGTCTCTGGTCTAATTCCTAGGTCTTTGATTTTCTTTGAGTTGAGTTTTGTGCATGGTGAGAGATAGGGATTTGGGAATCAATCTAACAAGAGTGGTGAAAGACCTCTACAACAAAAATTACAAGACACTAAAGAAAGAAATTGAAGAAGATTTAAGAAGATGGAAAGACCTCCCATGTTCTTGGATAGGCAGAATCAATATTATTAAAATGGCCATACTACCCAAAGCACTATACAGATTCAATGCAATCCCAATTAAAATCCCAAAGTCCTTTCTTATAGAAATAGAAAAGGCAATCATGAAATTCATTTGGAAAAATAAGAGACCCAGAATAGCCAAAGCAATCCTGAGCAAGAAGAGTGAAGCAGGAGGCATTACAATACCAGACTTTAAACTTTACTACAAAGCTATAGTAACAAAAACGGCATGGTACTGGCACCAAAACAGACATGTAGACCAATGGTACAGAATAGAAGACACAGAGAGTAATGCACATAAATACAGCTATCTCATACTAGACAAAGGTGCCAAAAACATACATTGGAGAAAAGATAGCCTTTTTAACAAATGGTGCTGAAAAAACTGGAAATCCATATGCAGTAAAATGAAACTAAACCCCTATCTCTCACCATGTGCAAACTTACTTTTTAAAATTTATTTATTGCATTTGCTTTTTAGTAACTTTAATAACAGCATAATTTAAGGAAATAAATTTGCTTTCAAACTTAGTTTTTGCTCTATATCCAGGAGTGTTAATGTTCTTAATCTTTTTCTGGACATTCTAAAATTACAGACTTTGCTGCTTCTTTGACCAAGGGTGATTTATATGATCATTGTTTTAGTTTTCAGGAGTTGGATTTGTTCAGTTACATTTTATCTTTCGTAGTAGTCTTAATGCTTTGTAGTTGGAACAGTGACTTCTGCAGCTCTTGCTTTGTGGCTCATTTTGCCAGCTTTCACTGAATCCTCTCTGTGAATGGCACCATGTTGGATTCCTTCTCTTCTCTGTCTTGGAAGCAAGGATGTTGCTCCTTAAATGAGGTGGCGGAAGTTCTCTTGTTCTTCCCACTTTCTCCAGAATGCTTCTAGGACAGCAGAATGCACCTAGACCACAGTACTGGCTAAGGTACACTCTTGCCTCCTGACTAGAGCTTTGGCAGCTTGTTAGCACAGGGAGGGAGTAGGATCTAGAATAATACCAGAAGGGAACTTGGCTTCTACTCAGTGTCTCAGTGGGATTTGCCAACTCCATTGGACGAGAGGTCATCTTTCTGCACTCTGGTTTCTGTCTGGCCCAGGCCTCCCCTCCTGTTACCTGGCCTTCTGCACCCTTCATCCTCATTCTATTGCCCACCAAATCAAGAAAGAGAGCACTTTATCTTCTCACCTGTCCCCCTTGGTGGAGCCACATGGAGGATCCTGGGCTTTTCAGTTGCATTGTTTAGAACACCACCTCTTTCTCCATTAGAGAGACCCCTATGCTAAGTACCAGTCTTATGACCTCTCCAATGGAACATCTTTCTCCTCCGCCTGCCCTCCAGGAAGACTGATAGGGAGCTGACACCAGATCTGCCTTTCAGCGAGGCCCCTGGCTCCATGTCCAGCAGACACTCCTCAGTATCCAGGGCTAATGTGAGTTTCACTAACTTTCTAAACTCTTAGTCATTTCAACCAGAATCTGGGAAATCTAGTAAATTGCCTGTGCTCATTTTACCATGGAGTCCAGAATGGTAGCCATCAAAGCACTTAGGTTACTCCAAAATATGGTATGTCTTAATGATGAACCATAGCAGGGTCCAGGGCAGTCTCCCTACACCACCAGGGCCACTTCCCTAGCAGCAGCTTTCTCATTCACACAGTGGAATAATGCACATCCAGTGGTAGGTCTGGAAAACGTTAGGATTGTTCTTTCTCCTCCTATACTGTTAACTCCTAATTTTTTTCTAAATGGTCCTGGAAAAGTGAGACATGGTATATAAAATGTCCAAATTGTTTCCTTACCTTCCATGAGGAAGACCTCTTCAACACGCTTTTCTAATTAGACATCAAGGTAGTACCAATAGGACTAAGCAGAAAGAAAAGGCCACAGAAATTCAGAGGGTTAAGGATTTTACTTGGTTTTATTTTTGTTTTCTTTTTTCATTGAAGTTGTAAAAAACAATTAGAATATAATGCCAAATATTATGCATACATAATTCCCTGTGAATATATAAAGGTTTTGTTTTCTCTATCAAGCTACATTATTGTGACCTTAAAACAAAAAATAAAGTTCCTACTACAAATGCAGAGTATTGATTGCATGACTTCATTAGTTCTAGACTGAGGATAGGAGTGCAGATGCTCATCTAAATGGCAGAGTCATATTTGTCATACAGTAGATGATTCTCACTGTAGGTTTAGAACAGAGCACATGGGACCCAGCATTATTGAAGTCTTGTCCTTTTACATATTGAACTAATATTCACCCTTCATTTTGGTGATAACTACAACTTAATGAGAATTTCAGCAAAGGGGCTAGCTGATTCCCTACTGTCCCAGCTCCTTTGTATCTACAGATATAATTATGTGGGTTCTCCCTATGGGTCCATGATCTGTCAGACCTAGGAAAATGTAGGAAAACCTGAGGAATCCTTTTTTCAAACGTTATGTTAGAACAAAGCCATTCTTACAGTGATTTTTATGTTCCCCCCTCTCTCTCAGGGCCTGGGTCTCTGCCTCCTCATGAATATGACTTCCGTGGAAGCTGCCATCCCCAGTCCCCCAGAACACTAGGGTTATAGTTCCTTCTAGAATTCCCTCAACCTAGGTTTGTTTCCCATTTGAACTTAACTGCTTACCAACATTTCATGGACAATCTAGAACACAGATTCTGTCTCCCAGTTTGGTCTGATCTCTCCTTCCCTCTCATATCTTCTCACCTCTCCTCTGTGTACTCAGCCACACCTGGTTGTCTATGGTAGGGCGTGTGCTTCTCCCCACTAGCATGCTGCCTTTACTAGTCTGCCCTGTTCATCTATCACTTTGATAATCTTGAGATGACAGAGCCTCACCTTGAAAATCAAAAGATACAAAGCTTTATTACAATATTGCAAGGTTCAGCTTTATAAAAAGTAGTTGCGTTTGTGGCTCCTTTCCCTAAATTTTTGGTACGCACGTGCACCCAGAAATATGCACGTGGGAAAGCCTGCAGCAACTCTCGGGTCTCAGCGCCATAAGCGTGATTCTCCAACATGATAGCAAGTTCGGCTTTAATGTCACACTGCTCATCTTCTGTTTATGGCACTTACTGCCTGGCCACATTTCCATTTTTAACTTCAAAACAAACATGACAGATGCCACATTCCATATTATTACCTTTTTTAGTGCTAGTGAGGGAAATAATGTAAGATATTGAATTAATTGACAAGGAAAAATTTTTTAAATTTACAGGATTACCACTGTACTTCTGCCTACTGCTTTGTCTATATTAATTATTGTATTTTGGCATAGTTTGTAACACTCCAGATATGCAACCCTCTGGAGGTCGTATAGAGTGAGGTACACCACTTTTCATCAATAATGAGTAGTGACTTAAAAAAATATCTTTAAGTAATCTTTGTACTCATGTGTCCATGCCCCCTTTCCAGGTAATTTATGCCTGGAGACACACAAGTGGTCACTGATATTTCATTTGGCTTTTAGATGGTAAAGAAAAAAATTCAAATGGGAAATTTGCTGCTGTAAATAAAACGGGACAAGTGCAGAACCATCATTAGACACGGCAGCCATGATTATAATGAAAGTTACCTTGAACAAATCAGTTCCCAGTTCCCAGGATAACATTCATTTCTTATTGATAAATATGCTTGATGCAATGAAATACAACTTCCAGAAAGATAATGGAGCATATAATTAAACAATCTATTTGGAAACATAAACATACACACATACACACACATTCTGCAGGGAGGCATTTTTTAACACAAATCTTGTCAGTAGAACCAAACGCCCTTCTGTGTAGAACAATGTCTGGCCTCTGACAAAGGAAAAAAATCAGGAAAGTCATTTCTGACTGCAGTAAGGCTTTGATACTGTGGTATGTGACCAACATCAGTAAAGGAGAAAAGAGCTTAGCTCTGACTTCCTGTACATAGGTGACTATGATTTGAGGGTACTGGTAAAACAAGTCATCAATGTTTCAGTCTTAGTTAGCTATGGCCTACTCTATAGTTCTCTCTGTGGTGATAACTGACCAGGGCAATTAAAGACATGGCTACCTCAGTCCCCTCTGGCATATAAAACTTTCTGGAAGTCAGACATTAGACCCCTGCTGCTTCTGCTTCAGTCTATCAGGGCAGGCAAAGGACATCGGCCTCATCGTAGTCTGTCTGAACCTCCATCTCAGCCTCCTTCTTTCTACTCCCAACAGCCTGTGGTGCCAGCCTCACGGAGAGTATAAATGGACTTGATGAATGCTTGTGGAATTAGGAAGCACTATCTTTAGGACTCTCCGAGGAAGAGGAAAGTCAAGATCCTTCCATACACGACATACAAGTTTCCCCAGATCTAAAGTCAAGTGCCTGCTTCTATGAAGCCTGGTTCTCATCTCACTGCCTTTTGCAAGTGGCTGGTGACACTTGATGCAATCAGAGATGAACTGGTTGCTTTTTGAGAAGTTCCTCATGATCTATGATGAAGAGAGATTTTACTCCTCCAGAGTCACTTGCTAATAGCCAGATCTTATTATCCCAGGCAGTGGTCCACAAGAGTGGTATGGAAGAGGGGTTAGTCAGTGGCCCCATGGGCCCATCCAGAAGAGCTTCTGCTCACATTTCACATCTACACAGTCACAATAACCTCCTTTCACAAAGCCTTCCTCAAAGGCCACCCTGTCAGTGCTTCTCTACCACTTCTGGTCTATACCATGAAGTAAAATTTAATTCTGTCCAGCTGGGGCCAGCACACAGCTTATTGAAGAGCTTGTGCATGTTTGAGCCCTATGTCAGGCCTAACCTCACAGTGTTTTATAACCCCTCAACAAAGGCTTGCAATACTGAGTTTTTTAATTTTTTTTTATTTTTTATTTTTTTAGTTGTTGATGGACCTATATTTTTATTTATTTATATGTGGTGCTGAGAATCGAACCCAGTGCCTCACACATGCTAGGCAAGTGCTGTACCACTGAGCCATAGCCCCAGCCCCAATACTGAGTTTTTGATGGTCCAAATGGGTAATTTGAGGCATGGCCATCTAGCAATCTCCAAAGACAAGGCACATACCTGTTGACACCTGTCCTATATTCTCATCTCCAGCCTCTTCTATCTTAGAGATGACACAAATTTAAATACTCAAGTTAGCATAATGAGGAATGCTAGGTAGTAGGTCACTACTAACATTTTTTTAGGTAACACAAGTTAATTTAGGCTGAGTGGTGGCCCATGCCTGTAATCCCAGTGGCTCAGGAGGCTGAGGCAGGAGAACTGCAAATTCAAAGCCAGCCTCAGCAACTTAACAAGGCCCTAAGCAACTTAGCAAGACCCTGCTTCAAAACAAAAAATATAAAGAGGGCCAGAGATGTGGCCCAGTGATTAAGCACCCTGGGTTTAATCCTTGGTACCAATAAAAGAAGTTAATATCTTTGTTAATATCTTTGACAGTGTCCCAAGTACCACCTGACTTGTCAGCGTTACTCCTCTAGGGTGAACACCTCATTCAGCTCTTTTTGTAGAATAAGTCAATCTCTATCCATGGAGTTTGAAATAATAGATACGGATGATAGCATGATCTCACTTGAGTATTTAAAAAAATTAACTTCCAACATATTTGAATGCAAATATTACCTTTGTAAGTGGATGACCTGAGAAGAAAGTGTTTCCATAGTAACCTCAGGGAACATATAGCTATTTATCTTAAGTTCTCCAGGAGAAGAGCCCGGTGTGGACTGAGGATCTTCTTTGATGTCTGCTATTAAAAAAAAAAAAAAAAAAAATTAGCTGACAGCATTGTGTGAGAACATGGTTAGAAGATTCCACTTTATTTGCAGTTAATTTAGAAAATAAACTTTCATAATGAACTGCTGAAATACACACTTGAAACAACCAGATGATCTGTCAGGATATTTTTTTTTTTAATGTAATTTGTTGAATGTGACAACCAAGGCATTAGTTCAAGAGAAGCTGATCCGGGATGAGCTCTTACGACAGGTCCTTCCTACCATTTTACTTATTCCTTTTGTCTGTACTCTGTTCTTCCCTAGGAATCACTAGAACTTTCAAAGTGAAGCACTTCCTTTCTTTTCTTTGCTTTTTTTTTTTTTTTTGTGGTTT
>PVHX01005119.1:0-77952 GCA_004024805.1 Geosciurus inauris | reverse complement strand
GGTCACTTTCCCTTTTTCTTACAGATGTAACATCTAGTTAAAGCAAAGCTTGTCTACAAGGGTTTTCTTTCTCTTGGTTTTTTTCAAAGGGTCATTAGAGTGAGGAATAGATGCATACGGGGTTGAGGAGTATTTCTTTGAAGCACCATTTTCGAAGCAACTAACTGACGGGCCCATGCCCATGGGCTCTGGAGTGGACCTAGAGCAGAAGCACTGGCTGCAATTACCCATCTGGTATCCATCTGGTAGCATGAATGAAAGATAATACCAGATCACAGAGAAACTATACCAAGTGCCAGCTTGGTATAAGCAGGCAAAGAAAGGTGCCACCCAACAGTGCTGGGAAGAATTAGAAATGTTGTCCGTAGGGTATGCACGTTTCCACCGCAGGAGGCAGAAGAAGAGCACATGGGAGCATATGGAAGGGAAATGCTGTGCACATCTAACCCTGCAGCTGCAGCTGGTTACATATTAAGCCAAGTTCCTTTGGCCACATTTAAGTTGCTGGTAGAGTTTGGAGAATGTGTATTTTCCTAATATGTTGGAGACCTGTCCTTTATTATCCAGAAGAACTTTTGGATGAGGAGTAGGTACCAGCATCATAAGGACACTGATTCAATTCACATGTAATGCCACTTTTCCATGGTCAGTTCAATTATATTAAAATAAGGATTTCATGGATCCTGCAAAATGATTGAGACATTTATCAATTCATTACTTTCTGTTTTTATTTCCTCCTTTCCTGCTTTGTCTGCTTCCTTACAGGATGTTCTGGTTAGTTTGCGGCTAAGAGTTCAGAATCTATTACTGAGATTTTCCATTTTCAAGTGGCAACTGTCATTCCCAAGTAGCCAGGGATAGTTTCAGAGTGGGATCTGTGGGGAGTGGGAAGGATAAGAACCAAGTTGGATTCCTTTCCTATAAATGATTCACCTACTTCCACTGCAAGATAAAAAAATAAAAAATATCTTCCTGGATTGGCCACACAGAAACTCAGGCTGAACAATTCAAGAAGATAAAGTGGGTAGAAAAAGAAGTTTGACTCTAGAGGCACAAACCACCTGGGAAAGAATTACTGTCAAGTAATTGTATAGGTCAGGACCACAAGGAAATGCCAGGGTGGAGGTGAGTGAGAGAGGAGATGTCAAAGGAGAGTTGAGATTGCAATGTCTGTATGTAGACTGTGTCTTTTGCAAAAGAATTGATGGGAAACCTGACGTGAACCAAAACCTGATCACACGTGGAAAAACTAAAGTGCAGAACTCAAGGCCAGAAGATAAAATAGCTGTAAACTCACTTGCTTTTCTTCTTCCAACTTATGGGAGGGACTCAAGTTCTTTCACCATAATTTATACTAATTAGTCTTTCCACTTAAATCAAGAGGGAAATTGCAAATGTGGCCATTGCTGGTCTGCTCCTCATTAGAGACAATTAAGAATTAGGAGAACAAAAACACATCATAGGATTAATGATAAGAAAAGCCACCCAGGGAGAGAAACAGGAAGCCAGAAACGATCTCATTGAGCTGGACAAAGGAAACTGATAGCCTTCAAGATCAGTGGCCCTAGGTCTAAACAACTCTAAGATCTAACTCTAAGCAACTTTAAGATCAAGCTAAGGTCCTAGCAGTCCAAAGCAGCATCGCCTGGTCACGCGATCCTTCCCCGGCTGTATTCTCATCTGTATTTTTCATATCTCCTGTCATATTGCATTTATTAAGAAATGTTCTTGCACTCTAAATCCAATTCATTAGTTTCCCTCCATGGATAAGAGGGATGGCATTACTGATGAGAGAGAAATAAGTACTAAGCTAATCAGCCTTGCTAAATGCCAGTCTTGCACATTATTGTCATTGAGGCTGTATCCCGGCGTTTAGACAGGGCAGTGAGACTCAGGAGAGGCACTGGGTATGCAATGTCCTAACACCGCTTTTGGAGCCCTGCTGCTTATATAATTTTACCCTTTCCCCAAAGGAAAGGAGGGAGATTAGGGAACATCTAATTGCCTTATAAACTGATTGACAAATTGGTGATCTGATGCATATGGATGATCTTTGGAGTGAAATGGCTCAGAAGCTGCTAACGGGGATCATCAGGAGCCATGATTTGCACACCCTCTGCAGAGTTATTACAGAGAAGCGGAAGGATGGGTTGATTATTATCTTTCCTTGGTTCTGGCTTTTTTTTTTCCCCTTGAATGTTTTCTTCACCTCCAGGGAAATGCATTCTAGCAGCGTGAACACCACTATTAATCAACACTTGTAGCAATAATCAGTGAGTGAAAAATGGTGACCAGAATCTGCGAATGCACAGGCATAACTGTCTTCGGAGTTTTCCTTTGTGATCATGCCTTGGCATTTAAACATGGATAATTCATGCAAAATGAATGTTGGCACCTTCGGAGGTGCAAAGATTTATAGAAGCAATGTTTATATCGTCATCCAATAAAAAAGAAAGAGAAATTGTTTCTGATCATGATGAGTAATATTTTAGAGGCTTTATAAATACACTTGCTATCTTCACACTCCTTTGTGTTGTTTCTCCAGCTAGACCCTTTCCTTTTGAACATGGGTGTCAAAGAGGGCAAAAGTGTCAGGAGTTCTTGGTTCCAGTTCCCCCCGAACTTTCTCTAGGTGGGAGTGTGAAAATTAATCAAGAATACAAAAATACGCCAATTCCCATGATCCTTCCAGAAGCCATCTGATGTTATGGTCAGTGCAGGAAAAAATATGGCTTAGAGTTGCTGGAGTGGCAAAATATCATTGCTGGCTACACCTAAGAGAGAGTACTTAGTATGAGTTTGGGCTGGTGCTGAAATTATGGCAATTTAAGCCATTGTTGCCAGGGCTAGGGTTGTGGCTCAGTGGCAGAGCACTTGCCTAACATGCATGAGGCACTGCATTCAATCCTCAGTACCACATAAAAAATAAATAAACATAAGAAGTATTGCATCCACCTGCAACTAAAATATATATATATATATATATATATATATATATATATATATATATATATATATATGAAAAAATATTGGGTTGCCATTTCCATTGCACAAAGATATATACCAGTTCACAATGTCCTGTGATCAAGAGGACAAATTCTGGGGCATCAACACATCGAAAATTTCCCTGAAACTTTACCAAGTTGGGATGGCTTTGCCTGGTACTGATAGTAGGTCACTAAGGCATTGGACAGCATCTTAAAGAGTGATAGACCAGAACTCACAGGAACACATGACACCAGCCTCCTTCTCTGAGGATCGTTCCTGTCATTAAAATCAATGCAACTTAATTAAAGCAAATTATAGATAGATACATCTATAAATAAGATATTAAAGTGTGCTGCTGAATATGATAATTGCTGCATATTTAGCAATCAGTGTGTGTGTTCTGCTTTTGCCAGGAGGAATTCCTTTCAATGGAATCAATGGAGCTTTATTAAAAACCATCCAAATTAGAGGGAGAAATGATGAGTGTTATAATAACACAAAATCACTGTTTCAACTTTCATTGTGAAGAAAGGAAAGCAAAATATGTCCATCCCTCTTTTTCACTCAAGGAAAATATTAGACATATTCTCTTTAAGATGTGGATATTTTGAATTTATAAATTTTAATTTTTGCATTCTCTTCTCCCGAAGGAAGGCGGAGGGAAAATAATGATCATAAATAAAACAATTCAGCTTTGGAGTGGTATGAGGGATACCCCAGGGCCTGAACATGCCATTTTATACCTGATGACAGAAGAAAAATAAATAAAGTCCATGCTCTAAACAGAAGTTTAAAACAGCTTACTTTACTCTTCCAGCTACCAGATTTTTTTGTGTGTGAAAATTTTCATGGATTAATTCAAAGTAATGAATGTAAGAAATAACAATGCATTTTATCTCCTTTCTATTTCTCTCACCACCTTGTCCCTGTCACTTTTTGTCATAAATAAGAATTAAAGTTGTGGAAAAGAGACAACTTTGTTTTCAAACTAATTTAAAAAAAAACACTAAGTAAAAGGCTTAGAGCACTCAATATCAGCGACAAAAAACATAAGGGCTAATTAAGTCCCCCTCATGTAACCAGAATTATTTTCAAATTTATGAAAATAAATATCAGTCTTACAGAATGACAAATTTCTGTGTAGAATGTTCTGAGAAATTTTTTTTAAAAATCATCAGGCAGCCAGCCACCTCTCATAATCTAGTAAAGACATTTACAAAGACCCTTACATTGGGCATTGGGTCATTGTGTGCATTTATTATTCACCTTTGGAAAGCAAAGAGGGAAAAGAGAAAAAAAATGAAAAGTCAATGAGAAGAAAGAAAAGAAAGGAAGATAATAAAAGGAGACGTGATGTTTAGAAAAGTGCTTTATAACTGTTTTACCTAATCCAGTGTTGGCAAGTCTTCTAGGCACTGACCTAGGCAATGGGAAGAGGAAAAAATGTCCTGGCTCTCATACATAAATAATGATGCTCTCATGCATCTCATAATAAATAAGAAAAGAGTAAATACCAGGCCATGATAATGCCCATGAAGAAACCTAAAGCTTGGCTGAGAGCTAGTGCATGATGCTGGGCAAGGTATACTGTTCAGAGAAGGGGACCAAGGAAGACTACTTGGAATTGAAGATATTTAAGCAGAGACAAGAGCCAAGAAGGGGCAAAAGCCTGTGGCTGTCTGGAGAGGGAGTTTGCAGGGCAGGTAGAAATGGGAGCCCAGGCCCGGGAGAGCAACATGCTTAGCAAGTTGCAGGAGCACTGAGGGGAAAAGTGTGAGCAAGCAGGACAGAAAGACAAGGCCAGACAGGCAACTGGATCAAAACTGTATGGGTCTTTGGAGTACAGCCATTAAGTTCACCAGATATAACCATTCTCACCCATAGTTGTTATTTATTAATTTTCTCTGATGCATTTACAATGTGTAATATTCATGCTTAGAAAACAGGAGAAACAGCGAGATTTGCTTGTGGTTGACCACATTCTTTTGAAAGTCCAACTCTAGAGAGTGATTTGCAGGAGAGGTGGTCAATGATGTCATTGCAGACTGCCACTACCAAAGGCTATTAACTTCCAGCTTATTTAAAATTGGAACCCGTGAGCTTTCCACTCTAGAGGGGTGCATACAGCTTAGGCTAGAGTTCCTCCATGTGTATCTCTTAGCTCCGTGTCTGCCATGGAGTTATATTGCCCCATAATCAAACCCACTCTGCTTCTTTCTGCTATTTCTACAGGCAGTACCGTGGGCTCTCTGCACCTATAAAATCTATAGCAGTGGAAAGAGGAAGCAGCTTGTTCATTTATCCTATGCACTGCAAACATGCAATGCCCACACTTTTTTTTTCTTTTCCCTTCTCTTTCTCCTTTTTTATTTTTTTTAAATGTTTTTTTTAGTTGTAGATGGACACAGTATCTTTAATTTATTTTTATGTGGTGCTGAGGATCGAACCCAGTGCCTCACGAATGCAAGGCAAGCGCTCTACCTCTGAGCTATAATCCCAGCCCCTCCTTTTTTATTTTTGAGACGGCACCTCACTGAGTTGCCCAGGCTGCCTTCAAACTGCTGATCTTCTCACCTTAGCCTCCTATTTTAGTCAGCTTTTTCACTACTGTGACTAAAGGATCTGACCAGAACAACTGTAAGGAGGAAAAGTTTATTTGAGGACTCAGGGTTTCAGAGGTCTTAGTGCACAGAAGGCCAGCTCCGTTCCTCAGGGCTCGAGGTGAGGCTGAACATCATGGCGGGAGAGGGTGGCAGAGAAAAGCAGCTCACATCACAATGATCCAGAAGCAGAGAGAGATCTCCACTTGCCAGATACAAATATATATATCCCAAAGCCACACCCTAATTCCCACCTCCTCCAGACACAACCTACCACTTCAGGGACTACTCAGTTAATCCCATCTGGGGATTAATGCACTGATTGGGTTGAGATTCTCACAACCCAACCATTTCTTCTCTGAACCTTCTTGCATTGTCTCACATGTGAGCTTTTGGGGGACACCTTATATCCAAACCATAACACCTCCTGAGCTTCTGGGATTACAGATATACACCAAACCACCAGCTCATTTCTTTCCTTTAACACAAACTCCACTTTTATGTAACTATCCCTCAGAGATGGCCCCAGCCTACAGGAAGAGAAAGAGATCAAAGTCATGGTCCTTACAGTCCTTATTTTGTGTGGCCTATGCATGCCAAAGAAGAGGCCACGGACTATTTCAAAACTAAGCTATCCTTTGAGATTTGTCCTAACACACGTTTGCAATTCTGTTATTGAATATATAGCAGGATGTTGTTCATTGTCAGCTTTGAGAATTCTGTTCAAATGGCACACAGTAATAGAACCATTATCGGGATATTTATTTGTAGCATAATAAGAAATACATTTGCTTCTACAATCTCTGAAAACGTTGATTTAATGGGTCTTTTAATTCACAGTATTTAAATAATAGCTCAAAGAACCATGTTTGATGACATTATCCAAAGGGTTCCCATCACTGAGAGGTAGTAACTTCCTTCCAGCACCTTCATAATTTTCTCTTTGTGTACAAAGTGGCCCTGGGCTTCCTGCTCTGCTGCACATCCTCAGGCAAGAGCCAAGCCCTGCCATTTTAAGGAGCCCTGATTTCAGTCATTTCTAAAAATGAGCATTTGGAAATACGTTGAAGTGTCTAGTCATTTTTCTCTGGGCTTTTCACTAAATCACATTTCCTAGTGTTTTGTCCTTTTTGATTGTAAACATGCCACTGGAGCTGTGCTGTGTTCACCCACAGGGTAGGATGGAGAAGTAATCAGGGCAAGTCTAATAAAAATGTGACAGCAAGCCTGATGAATCTAGAGTAGATCTGAAGACCTTTAATAAGCTCACTCTGTGTGTGGAGGTTCTTGCCAGTTAGATTTTCATGAAAATCTGGGGAAATGGGGGCCTTTAAGGTGAGAACTATGAGCAGGTATTTGAATTCTCATTAAGTGAGGATGGCAAGGCAGCACAAGGGAGTGGTGGCTGTCAGCTGAGTCATGCACCATTGGAAATGTGGCCAAATAGAATTTTGATTTTTAGAAAATGACTTGGTTTACTTTTGAACCACATATTTCCTAGGTTCCCAGGAATGGAGTAAAAGAGGCTTCATTCCTGTTCTTTCCAAAGCACCAATTTCTCCAGCCCCTACTCTCTTGACTCTTGCTGCTCTATGAATTGTGGTGTTTGATCTCTCTTGCTAAGGAAGATGATTCTACCCACTCTCTGTTTGGATGTGTTCCCAGTGGCTGACCCTCAAATTGAAAATGATGTTTCCCCCATGAACATTATAAGTTTAATTCCAGTGGTCTCCACCTGGTCAGTAACTCATTGGTGGATTGCTATGATAATTTATGTAGTTTTGCTGTCTGCAAAGTAAAAGTGAATTTCACATGGTCCCCAGAGAAGATGCTCAGAGACCCATCCCTTGACTGGGGATCATCCCTTGTTGGGCCAACTGACAGATTCAGAAGATGTCGCTCACTCTATTTCCTTCCAAGTGACTTGGATTAATACTGGTGTTATTTTCCCTACCAAAGGCCAATTACATGATGGAAGAGTTTTAGTAATTGGGCCCTTTGGATTTTAAATCCTCTCAGGTCACTGCCCATGAGGATAACCTTCGGGGGGAAAGACTAGCAGAAGGCAAATCTGATTTATAGATGGACATGGCATTACATCTGTCACGAATACATTATGAATGGGCATTATACATTTTCTAACATATAAATCAACTCCCCCTGGGAAATTATCCCTCATCCTAATGGATTACACTATAAGAAATTCTTTGCTATATTTATCCTAAATTTTCACTTTTCTTAATTTCATTACGTTGATGAGTAGAGATCCCTGTATATTCTTTGGCCAACATCTTAGGATGTTAGTAGTATTAGGCCAATGTGTGTAAATCACCTAACAATTCTCCAACAGCACCCACAGAAACTGTGCAAAGCAGTACTAGATAATAAATAGGTGTTGGTTTCTGCTCAACAATATACAATACTAAGGCATAATGAATAGAACTTTGTATAAGTAGAAAATGTGCTTCTCCTTAAATTTGAGAAATCATCAAAATGGTGCTCCACAAGCTTTTCAATAGCTTAGCTGCCAAAGATGGTATTTTACTACTTTCCTTAGAGAGAATCATGTCAAGTAATGGTTTCTTTTTCCTCCTCTTTATCTTTCTTGTCTGCTGACTTCTTGCTACATGTTGCTTCCCTAAAGACTCTGTATTTGTGATTCTCTAGAACTGTACCTGAAAGGACATCTACCTGAACAAAGAAGCTGAGTTCTTCCCAGAATTGGAAAAATGACAGGGGGGCCTTCCTGCACACTGCAGGGCTACATCTAGGGTTTTCATTTAGAAAATTCCACCCATGGTCTATGGTAGGATCTCTGGCTGTGTGACTGAGATCAGTAAGTGGACGTGGATTCACTCACTCTCTACCTGTGCCCAGAACCCACTCTGCTGTCATCCTCCCCTATCCAGTCACTAGGACTGCACCCACAGTCCCAGTGTTTCATTTGATCTCAAACAGTTCAGTAATGGAATACAATGCACACGGCACATCTGTATTGTCAAATGCCTAAATCACAGTAAAGACCATCTCTTTTTTTTTTAATTTTTTTTAGTTGTAGATAGACACAATATCTTTATTTATTTTATGTGATGCTGAGGATTGAACCCAGTGCCTCACGCATGCAAGGCAAGCACTCTACCACTGAGCTACAATCCCAGCCCATGAAGACCATTTCTTGACTTCAGTTACAAAGAAGTAATGTTCCCAAAATGTGTTAGGAGCATCAGGCTTAGTTGCTGCTATCCTCTTGAGGTAGGCCAGCTAGGTTGATACGAGTTAGTTTTCTGCAGATTGTTTAGGATTATGCGTCTCTCTGCTTGCCTATGTTGCATCTCCCTTTTAAGATCACTTTTTTCATTTAGTTCATTTTCAGTCTTTTAATGATCTATTGAGCATGTAATATGTGCAGAAGAGAAGAGTAGCAAATATGAATAAAACAGGCCTATTTGCCCTCCAAACACTCACAATCCAACAAGAAAGAAGAATGAAGATAAAATTCCGAGTGATTATTATTTAACACACACACACACACACACACACACACACACACTCACACACTTCTTTCTTCTTCTGTCTTTCTCTTCTTACTCTCTGTCCTCACTCTCCAGTGCTGTTTTCAGAACAGTTTCACTGAAGAAGCTTCATTAGCTCTGTATCTTCGCCAGGGCTGGTCAGAAGATCATGGAAATGAGTCAACAGGGCAGGGAAGAAATTCTCTCGGTTTTTTTCCTTACCAAGGAAAAAGTCAGGTTCAATATCACTGTAGCAACAATGATAAGAAATAAGATTTATTAAATGTATAAGTGGATTCTACAAATGGCATGTACTGTGTAGTTTCCATGCATCATATTGTTTAATCTAAGGTAGAGACTATTATTAATTCCATTTTATGGGCAAACAAATGAGGCTCAAAATTACCTTGCACAAGTGACGGAGCCAAATTCAAACCCAGATGATGCACCTGGAGTGAGTACTCCTAACCACCATGCCACCCCGTGTGCAGGCCTGAGATCACAACTTCTTGGTGTTCAATTAGAAAGCTCAAGCTCTTCCCAGGTAGAACTAATCAATGCCAGAATCGGGCACCCATTAGGAATGAGGGCAATTGTTAGGATTGTCTCACTTACCCTCCCTGCCAGGCCTCTCTCTTTGAGACAAACGTCTTACAAGGAACTTACAATGCCAGACATTCTCTTGGTCAGGGTAGCAGTACCTAGCAAATCTGATGATGTTTGAGAACATAATTTGATTCTTGAAAAATCCTCTATGAATGTAGGATCTGATGAGATACCATCCATTCTATATGTATGTAGGCACCGACAACACAATTTAAAAACATGACAGGTATTTTGAAAATTGGTATTGACTCCTCAGGGCTCTCCCTCTAGGGTAGGGTGTGCATAACCACAGCAAGCCCATGGTCAGGTGCCCATGAGCATCTGCACCCTGAAGCCAGCCCCGCTGAGCACTCTGTCCTCTCTTTGGTGCCTGTTAGCACAGTTAACACAGTTGATGGCTAGCTGTTTTTTCGTTTTAACAATGGCTATTAAAACCCACTCACCGTATTATTTCCTCAGTAACTTAGAGAGTTGATTCTCAAGCTTTAATCAGATCATGAGCAGCCACAGCCACCCACCGCCCCCACCCTCACCCCCGATCAATGCACAGAGCTGGTGCTTCTACCCAAGTGGCATCATAGATCTCCACTAGGTAGACTTCACAGAGCAGGCCAAGTACTGTTAGATGTGACTCAGGTGGAGTTCTTCAAAGCCATCTTAGGCAAAGAAGAATGAGTCTTTGATGTAGCCTTTCACTGCCTCGATAGCAACTCAGAACAGAGGGGGAAAGATTCTCAGTGGTGGTCTCCTTAACCCAAACTTTCTTTTAGTCTCAGTATTCATCTCATAAAGAAGTCCAAGAAGTTTCCTGCAAACCTCATTAACTAGAGCTTTGGTGTTCCCCTCCCCGGCACAGGATTATGGCAGCACCATCACGCCACATCCATTCTGGGCTCTATGAGACACTTGAGCTGATTCTTGTTATTGTTTCTGTCTATATATTTGCATAGTTTTCTATATTGAACAGAGTCCTTGGTTTTGCAACAGCATAATAAAAAAAACAGTGTGAATTGGCAGGTTTGAGGTTATGATTTGCAGCTGGTCTACCACTTCTTCTTATTAGAATCTGCAGCTCAAGTATTATACAATTATCATATTTCACAGGACCTGGGCTTATATTTGTATCTACTCATCATTTGATTTTTTTCTTTAAAAAAACTCACTTTTTTGAGAGGCAAATTGTCCAACACATTCATTTTATATACTTTCCTCTCCTTAGTATAAATCCACATGGTTCCTTGCTATTAAAATCAAAGCACCAAGATTTAATTGACATAATAGCACTCAATGCAATGAGCCCTTTGGACAGTTTTTGGAGATTTAAAACAATGACGAAGCAAATGCAACCCAGGCCCACAGTAATAGCTCTAGCCATCCCCCTTTCACCCATTGTCATTATTTTGATTAAAAAGTGTCTAGAAGCCATGGTGATTTTGCAGGATGCAAAAAATTATTGCAGAAACTTCCTCTATTAATGGAAATTATTAGAGGATGGAAATGGTACTCGAGCAGCTAGAATGACATTAATTATGCGAAAAGCAGTCGTATCTGGCAGTTGGCAAGCATGCGTTATTCTTCAACAATCTTCCATGGGCTTGTGTATAGCCAGCATTAGAAATCTAAAAGCTTTTTTATTTTGGCAAAGTTTTCATAGCACTTGGACTTCCAGCATCTAGATAAAAAATAATTTGGAAGGAAATTATGTTGGTGAAATTGAAGAATTCAGTAATGAGTTCTGTGTAGATGAATCAATGCCCAATTAAATGATTATATCAAATCTAACTTTAAATGTTGACTTAAAATAATCACATTTTAAAGACTTTGAAACTAAGATGATATATGCATCTAATGAGAACAAAGTCCATATTGCCCAGCCTGGTGGCAGCATGGAGTGTTCAGATGGATCCAGGGATATTATTAATGGAGAGACATTTAGGACAAGAATTAACCTGTGTGCTAAGATTCAGATTAGATTGCAAGAGTTTAGCTTGTTCTCATGGTTCCTTTCTCTTTTGCAACCTCTCTCTGTTCCTCAGGTTTTTGTTTTTCTTCCCATCTGTGCCTGTTATTCCAGGAACTTTTCTCTGATTATCAGTGTCTAATCCTCTCGTCACCTTCTATGGAATCTGTTTTCTTTCTCCACTACTTTTTCCACCTGTTTTTCTTCCTTCATACCAATGAATACAATCAGGTGGAACATTCATTTCTTCATTCATTCACTCATTCAGCACTTACTGAGTGATCCCATACCATGTTTATAGAACTTACTGAGCCATGGGAAGAGCTACTAAAACTAAAGAAATGAGCATACTGCCAGAGACACCAAAATACATGTTCAGGACCCATAAAATTCATGATGAGATCGAATCATTGAGCTTATATGAAAAGGATAAGAAAACTGGAAAGTTAGGTAGTTATAGATCCCTAAAAGCCTTGAATACCAGACTAAGAGGTAGAACTTTACTAGTCAATAGAAAACTCTTAGTGTGTATGTGTGTGTCTGTGCGTATGTGTGTGTGTGGTTGGTGTTTCCAAGCTAGATTTTGACATAAGAACATAACTTTCAGAATGTTATCTATTTTAGTTCTCCTCAATCTTACTTCATTCATCCTCCTGGAACTTGAACTCATCTGATAAAGCAGTCACAAAATAATTTGGTGAATGTAAATTTGGAAAGATATGCCTCTCTGCTTCCAGTATTAATGGTAGGATGAGTCCGACAACTTTGTGATTTAACCAGGTGCTGCATTCCCAAGTAGCTACTCAGAGCCTCAATAATTTTGTCCACAGTGTTCAATAATTTGTCCTACTGGATAGGTTCCCCTCCCAGGCTACTCTTGTCTTGAGTTTGTTGGAATCTTCCTGCACTCTAAGCAATTACATAATGAAGTTGTTTTGATTTAGACTCCAGATTCCAGTTTAAATCTAAATTGTAAGAACGTTTATAGTTTATTTTTTAAGGGATGTGAAGAAAATCAGGATGATGCAAACAAAATAAAAGTGGCAGCTTTAATAAGCCATAGCTATGAGACAGATCTCAGGAAGGTAAACCTCCCTTAAGAACAGGTTGATGACTATAACACACCAATTAAAAAAATATACAGGAAAAGAGAAGAACAGGTGGATTTTATGTTTTATACTATTTAACAGGTTTGGCTCAAAAACCTAACTAGTCATTGTGGATTCTTTTTTATTTTTATTTATTTATTTATTTATTGGTGCCAGGGATTGAACTCAGGGGTGCTTGACCACTGAGCCACATCCCCAGCCCTATTTTGTGTTTTATGTAGAGACAGGGTCTCACTGAGTTGCTTAGCACCTCGCCATTGCTGAGGCTGGCTTTGAACTCGCCATTCTCCTGTCTCACCCTCCCAAAAGTGCTGGGGTTACAGGTATGCACCACTGCACCCGGCTGTCATTGTGGATTCTGATCAATGCTATGTAACTTCCACTGAGGAGATTGTGAGACTTCTACTTCACTTAGTAAATAATCAAGAACAAGGTGATAACATCAGGTCTCAAGAATACAGCTGAGGGAAAAGAGGCACGATGTCAACACTCAGGAAGCTTACAGTCTGAGGTCTTGGCTAAACCAAATTAGTAGACCAATGACCATGTTAGAGTAACTGAAAGAATTATACATAATCCAAGCAGTTATTTTTTTATGAAACCAGATTCATTAGAAATTACTTTTACTATACCAAAACAATTAGCATATGCACATATATTAATACCTACAGCTATGTGAAATATTTCAAGGCCATTAGAGTCCATGTTTATGGCTGTGATGACCACAGATATATGCAGAATGCTTACAGATAGTTGTGATTTTGCATATTCTATCGCATTGCCACCATAGGGTCACTTGAACTTGTGAGTCTTGCGTCTTAGCTCTTCATTTAGAAAATGGAACAACAGTAACTACAATGACCACAGGCAACATAGGAGGCAGCATCGTGAGTGGAAGTGTCGCTTTCGGATCAGACAAATCTCAGTTTGAAGCCTGGTCCAAAGCCTGGCTTTACCACGGTAGGACCGCAAGGCAGGTCATTGAACTAGCTCTCAGTTGCTCATGTGTGAAGTGAGGCAGAGACAGGAATGGTTGCATTGACTAGAGCTCACCATCATGACTAGAATATTCTGGAAAGTCCTTCCTTTTCAGTAACTGTAAACAGGAGTGACTAGAACCCGCCCACTGACTTAAACAAAAAACATCCAAAAGACTGAAATTTTTGCATGTATTTACATATTTATCCCTTATAAATGAAAATATATTTTAACTATGCTGCAGGGTTTAGTGAGTGAATATTCTCTATAGGGTTATGAGCCAAAAAGGATAGTGTGAACTCATAAGAAATAATGTGACTAAGCCATTATATCATTTAATAGTTGGACATTTTTGAGGGTCAACTGTGTTTCTTCTGGGAAGAGTAAAAAAATCCTGTGATAGCACATGAAAATAAAACAGAGAGAAATAAATGACTCACAATAACACACTCAAAAAGGAATTAGTATCTAGTGATTAATGTCACTAAAACTCCACCAAATTCCTGTGTAGTATGTCCCTGAAGATAAAGGACAGGAGACAGATGGATGTATTAGGGAATGCTCCTTCTAATACCTTTTTTCATCTTTTCATCAGACCTTTGTCTTTTCTCAAGTATGAGTTGACATTTTAGCCAGTGTTGCAATATCTCTATTTGTAGGTAGACAGATGGGAGAAAGGAAATGAGAAATAGTGCCTGGCTCTTTAATTAAAGACACAGAGCCAGAATTTGCTCTTCAAATTTATTGGCAAGGCATATATATATATGTGTGTGTGTGCATTCTCTCTCTCTCTTTCTCTCTCTCTCTCTCTCTCTCTCTCTCTCTCTCTCTCACACACACACACACACACACACACAGAGTGCATCTGATAGATGAAGCCAAATTTGTAAAATTGTATCCACAATCATAGTTTCTATGGTGACTGTATCTTAGGCCCAGACACAAACAGAGCTGGCGGGAGACATCTGATTTTATTTTCTGTGAAGACAATCATAACAGAGATAGTTCAGGTTATTAAGATGCCATGGCCCATTGTACAAACAGGCAGTACTTGGATAGTGCTAGTTTAAGATTTCATGCTTAAATCCCAATGAATACTTTATAATTTCCTTATGCAGAGACAAATTACAGGCTACATGGCTGTCCTTGTCATTCAGCTATAAAATCATTAACTACCTACAAAGTTCCTGTATCAGTGAAGTGCAAGTAGTCAATGTAAATGTGAAAACTGTATAGAAGATAACTTTCATCAACATGTACAAGTTAGAAGAGAATATGTGTTTTAACTCTTGACATTTTACAAGGGAGGAAATATAGACATAGAATGGTTAAAAAGCTTACCCAATAGTTATTTTTAAAATAGTTTATCTGCTGTATTTTCTGAACTAGCAGATGTTCTGTGGTAGTCTATAAGCTGAATACCCAGTTATGTGACAAAATTGCTGAAATCAAATTAGAGAAAACAAACACTTCAGAAATAATGGTTTGAACAAGTTGGTGTTCTTTGCTTCTCTGGATGCTCAGGCACAATATATTTTATATTGCCAAAGAGAATTTGGTAAACAACTTATTTTGATTAGTGTCTTTTTGTTTAGAGTACTGCCCTTAGTTCCCCTCCAAACATGGAGCATTTCAGCAGAATGTCTTAATATTAGACAAAGCCAAGTTTGTAACTTTTTTTTGAAGTTTTCATTGTGTGAATTCCTTGAAACATCTTCTAGCCAAGTTTATGACTAGGTAAGAGCAATGGAATTAAAAGAAATGTGAAACCCTGCTCAAAAATACCTCTCATGACACCAACTTGAAATGAAAGACACATTTCCTAAAATGGCATCAAAATTTTTATACTTTGCATCTTAATCCTAAGATGTGTCAGGTGGCATGAAACTCATTTTTTTGTAATGGATGCAAGTGAGACATATTTGTAAACGAGGATGTCATATGTAGGTGAATAATCCATATTGCAACTTTGCACATCCTTTCCATCAAAACAGCTTTTAAATTTCCTGGGAAAACTGGCTTACAGGACATAAATTACAACATTAGCAAAAATGTGTCCTAAACTATAGGAGCTAGAAAACATGTTAATTTTGAATTGTTTCCGCTTCTCATCATCAGACATTTAGAGAAAATTCCCTGTGTGATTTATTCTCTAATTTTTAATGAATTGTTAAAAAATGTTTGAAAGAACATTAAATCTTCCCCTCTTGCCATTAATCCGCAAATGGAAGAATTAGGGGGGTTAAATGGCTTTTTAGGATATTGCT
The DNA here is from genome assembly GCA_004024805.1 of Geosciurus inauris. Classification (NCBI taxonomy): domain Eukaryota; kingdom Metazoa; phylum Chordata; class Mammalia; order Rodentia; family Sciuridae; genus Geosciurus; species Geosciurus inauris. Next base: position 61,932 of record PVHX01005119.1, on the reverse strand, counting down.
TTATGAAATTGCTGATTCTAGCAATGCCAGGCTAGAAATACATACTAATTTAAGGAACTCTGAATAGAACCAGCAAGTGCCTTTTGTAGAGAAAAGACTAATAGCTTTATTTTAACAAGGTTTTTAACACCCCAGCCAGCTGTAGACCCTGAGTGAATGAAATTGGGAGCACTTCCATGGACTCAGATTATCTTAATTTGGCATTGCTGCCAACACCCAGTCCTCCTTAAAGGGTTCTCAGAGATCATCCTCATCTGGCCAAAGAGGGTCACAATACAAGGCACACCAATACCTGAGCTCTTCACGTTGTTTTGAATATACTCTCAAAAGTTTCGCTTCCTGGACTGTTCAGTAAGAGAAAGATAAACATGCTCCACATCCAGGCCTAAGTTCTAACATTACACTGTTGTGTAAAAGGCTAGGTTTCTGTTATGGTTTAAGTCAAGATTGTTTTTATCAGACCTATATTTAGGTCATTACATTAAAAAAAATCTGCATGATCTCAAGTAAGATAAAGGGCTTTAAAAAAAATTAATTGGGTCAGAGCGGCTGACCTTATTTTTGTGTGTGTGATGAGGGAAATTACCTAATAAGGAATTCTTCAAGCAGGAACATTTCTGAATCTTTTTGAGTGAAGAGCAAAATGAGAAATGAGCTTATAAATGCCTGCGCCTGTTTTCTCTCCCCTCACTCCCTCCTCAAGTGGCCTGACTTCCTGAGGACTTAAGTACAACTTCTTATAATTAGCTTCTCTTTGGCAAACCTCTATCTGGAATTTCCTACCATCCATTTACAGCTATTTTCAAGAATATTTGTACCCAACACCCTAATCTATATTGTTGCCATTTCTAATTAGAATATTTTGAAAATGGATCAAATTGCAGGAGCAGATTAGACAAATTATGATTTATTTGCATAAATAGGATATTATATGGCCTTAAAAATTATTGTTTTTGGAATAAAATAGCACAGAAAAATGCTAATAGGGGCTGAGATTGTGGCGCAGTGGTAGCATGCTCGCCTAGCACGTGTGAGGCACTGGGTTCCAACCTCAGCACCGCATAAAAACAAAGAGATTCTGTCCACCTACAACTAAAACAATAAATGAATATTTAAAAAAAAGAAAAGAAAAATGCTAATAATAAAGAGATAAGGAAAAAACTCTACATACCCTTAAAACATATATATATTTGTAAATGCTAACAAAGGTCATCTTTGGGTGGTTTTCCATAATATTCATTTAGGGATAAAAAGCAGTTAAATCTATTTTTTTTAATAATGGAACACAAATTTGTTCCCAACATTTCCATTAACCAACAATGTGTCCCTGGAGAGGACTTTTTCTCATCTCTCTTAGAGTTCTTAGCATATTACTCTACTTAGGAGACACTAACAAATGTTTATGTACTTGCAAGTATTAATCCCATTTTGTGAACATGATGGGATAAGACAGTACAACCAGTAGTGGTTTATTTATTAACAAACCATAAGGATTTTCTACACCATAGAGTCTAGCTTTTGCTCTCCATTCATCCACTGAAATTACTCCCAATAAAGCACCAATTGCCATCTTGTTGCCCATTTCAGCATCTGCTTTTGCAGACCTTCACCTGGTTACTCCTCAGTTGCAGAGAATATCTCTCTAGCTAGTTTTAAGCAGGAACAAGTTTTACACCATAGTTACAAACCAAAAAAAAACAGAAGGAAGTTGAAAGAATCAAATCCTTGGGCAAGCTTTCAGGAATGATATCCAAAGCCACATTTCAGAAATGAGCTACCGAAGGGATCTGCCACTTCTGTACGGGAAGCTTTAGGTTCCCGAACCAATCAATGTCTATATACGAAACCACCATGATTAGGAAGTTACTATAAGCAGGAAGCCACCTGTACTGCCACCAACCCCAAAACCAGCTATGAAAGCTACAGTCCACACTGGAAATTAGCAATGGTACATCTGCTAAAGCTGCCACAGGAAAATCAAGAATAAACAGTGGAAGTGGACCACGGCCTCAATTCCTTTTTTCAAATGTTATGGCATAACTTCAATCACAGCCTGCACATTGGTGGCAAGGAGGTTCCGGGACAGGTAGTTTTAATGTTTCCAGACTCAGGATGACAGTAATAGTTCAGGGTGACACTCTACAAGAAGGGAGGACCCGGTAAAGTGGCAGCACACCATGTACATTATAGTCCTTTGTCTTCCTGAAGCTCTCGACAAATTTTGACACTCATGTCCCCTCTCTCCTTTGTGGAATTGTTTTCTCCTGATTCCTGTTGTAATGTTCTCTCCTGATTCCCTTCTGGATCAATTCTTTTTCTCAGGCTCCTTCCTGGGCTTGAGTTTCTTTGCCTGCCCCATGATAGTGTTTCTAAGATTATCTTTGGGTATTCTTCTCTCTTCTCATTGCATGTCTTTTCTTTTATGTTGTTGCTATAGACGTTTCCTGGACATTCTTTTCCAAGGTTTCAAGTACCAACTAAATGTTGAACATTTCCCAATTGTACATCTCTAATCCAGATCTCTTTTCTAAGTGGCAAACCTTTATACTCAACAATCAAACATTTCCATCAAATGTCCCAACTCAAGATCAGTGGGTCTAAATAGTCCCTTTTTCTCTACTGCTAAGTCTTTTCTTCTTTATTCCCAATTGGGTAAATGTTACCAAATTCAGGAAATTGCTTACTCAGATATTCAAGCATTATTCTAGAAACATCTTCCCTTTAATGCTACAGTCAACCTGATTGATCCTGCCTCTTTAACATCCACCCTTATGTCACTCTGTTGCTCATGAAATTTTAGAAGTAATACCAAAGGCATAGTCCATGAAAGAAAGAATTGACAAGCTGAACTTCACTAAAATCAAAAACTTTTGCTCTGCAAAGGACACTTAAAATAATGAAAAGAAAAGTCATAGAATGGAAGAAAACATTTGCAAAAGACACATCTGATAAATGGCTGTCATCCAAAATATATAAAGAACTCTTAAAGTTAGACAATAAGAACAGTTTAATTAAAGAATGAGCCAAACATGTTAACAGAAACCTCACCTAAGATATACAAATGTCAAATCAGCATGCAGAAAAATGTACTATATCATATGCCATCAGGGAAATGCAAATTAAAACAACAATGAGATTCTACTGCGTACCTATTAGAATGGTCAAAATGCAAAACACTGACAACACCAAATACTGTTGAGTAAGCAGAGCAACAGGAACTCTCACTCATTGTTGGAGGAAATTCAAAATGATACAACTCTTCAGAACACAGTTTGGCAGTTTCTTGTAAAACTAAACATCATCTTACCATATGATCCAGCCATTGCACTCTTGGTATTTAATCAATGGTGTTGAAACCCTATGTCCACACAAAACTTGCACACAAATGTTTATAGCAGTGAAAACTTGGAAGCAGCCAAGATGTCTTTCAGTAGATGAATGGATAAACAAACAATAGAGGAACCAGAAAATGGAATATTATTCAGTGCTAACAAGAAATGAGCTATCAAGCCATGAAAAGACATGGAGGAAACTAAAATACATATCACTATGCAAAATTAGCCAATCTGAAAAGGCTACGTAATATATGATTCTCACTATTTGACATTCTGGAAGTGAAAACTGTGAAGACAATAAAAAGTTCAGCAATTTCCAGGAGAGAGGGAGAAAGAAAGACAAGTAAGCAGAACCCTGAGCATTTCAGGGCATTAAAATTCTTTTGTGTAACACTGTAATGGTTAATACATGTCATTATATATTTGTCCAAACTCATAGAATGTACGCCAACAAGAGGGAGCCCTAACATGAACCATGGACTTTGAGTGATTATGATCTGTCAATGTGACTTCATCCATTGTAACAATTGTACCCCTTTGGTTGGGGATGCTGGTAATGGGGGAGGCTATGCAAGGGTTTATGGGAAATCTCCCCGTACCTTCTTCTCTATTTTGTTGTAAACCCAAAACTGCTCTCAAAGGTAATCTATTAACAATGACAGTGCAATGGTGATCGCCACAACCTTTGTAGTGGTGTCAGTAGTACTATTGTTAGTGAATGACATCCTTTTCTTTACACTGTTTCTGCCTTACCAAAATCTTTGACATCCCCTGAACACCAAGCTTATTTGTATGCCTCCATGTTGTTTCACTGTTATTCTCTCTACTTAGAATGGCTCCTCCTGCTACTTCTTCATCCTTCTCTCCCCCACACACACAAAAATAAAAACTCCTCATTCATAGTCAAGTTTTAGATGAAGCATCAACACCCGTTTGAAGCTGTCGTCAACTCTTCCCTGTGCTGCCTCTTTCTTCAGACTTCCACTCTAGGGGTGACCTCATTGTACCATAATTGTTTTCAGGCCTGTCTCCTGGAGAACAGGGCCTGAATTTACTCATTGCTTGGAATACAGTGCCTCTCATGGCATTAGAACACAGTAAGTGCTCAGTAATCACTAACTAATGACTATATTCATGAAGTTGCAATATTAATAAGCGTGCAAATATATACACAGTTGGTGCTGAAGAACATAATTCTTGATGTACAAGCATGATGCCCATCTTTGGAAACCTGGCCCAAGTTCTGCTTCTCCCATGAAGTTTTTCCTAACACCTGCAGGCCCCATCTGTGCTTCTGCTGGTAGTATCCAGAGTAGTACTCGGTCAGACATCAAGCAGTCATCTTTCTTTATTTCATTTATAGTGCTTGTTTTCCCAAGAAGACAGAAATATGCTCAGGACAATGATTATGTTACATTTCACAGAATCTAGCTCACTAGAACAACAATAGGCATAGGTGCTGCCTCCTGCAGCCACCAGAATATTGACTTCCATTATCATGAGGCCAGGCCCGTTCTGGATGACAGTACTATAAGTATTAACATGAAGCTTTACAGTTACAAAAAAGAGATTAATTGAATGCCTAAAGCCATACTAAGAATACTTAAGTATAGTGTCTTTCCAGTACCTACAGTTAAAAATCTTCAACATAGTGCTAGTAATCACATAAATTCTTCCTCCATAAGAAATCATTGAAAAACAAAACAAACCTTATATAGAAGTGGCTGAGGATGGTATTCTGCCTTTCACTTCTTTTACTCTATTTATGTATCCCCGTCTGTCACCATCCTTGTTTCTGGTATACAGTAGAAAGGTCAGTGGCTTCAATCAGGGCTTTTATCCTAATGCAGAGAATTCTACGTCTCTGTCTGCAGCTGCTTTGAAGTTTGCACAGTCTTCACCTTTGCATAGCTACCTCACTGGACTCTATCCCTCTCACATAACTCCAACCACTCCTGTTCCATGTATTACTGAAATATAAAGAGGTTTTAAGGACACCCTCTCTAGGGCCTCCTACAAAAATTAGACACCAAGAATAGTCTTTAGTATTCTAACTGCCTGTGTGTATTTGCTTCTCAGCATCTCTTCCCCCATCTCTACCCCCACATACACACACCCCACACGTGCTGGGACAGTGGTTTTGTATAGAGCTAGAACTTTGGGTAGGAAGAAAATAGCTTCCAGGGTGTGAGTTCTATCTAGAAAACTTTACATTGCTGACCTCAACACTGTTATTTCCTATGCTAACTGGCACACTCTCTTCCTCCCTGCCCAATTATAATAACCTGGGTTTTCTGTTTGCCCCTCCATGCCCAAGCAGGTGAATGGTCTATAATACTACATGTGTTGATGTGACCAGGTAAGAAATCAGTCACTCAACAAGTATTTTTAAATACCTATGTATTTACAGGAGGGTGAGACCTGAGGTCTTTATATTCAAGGAACTGACATGCTTGGTTTCCTGCAGGATCCTAGAAGGTGACGGAAAAGACTCTAAGAGAGGTGAATCCAGGAAGTACACAGGAAGGGACAAAAGTCCAATAAAGACCAACAATAGATGGAAAACAGTTTAGTACTTCTTGGTTGTTCCTAGGAAGGGAACCAAGTGAAGTTCAGATACTGTGCAGTAGATAAGTATTTGTCCCCAATATCTTTAAGGTTCATGGAAAAGGTGCTTTTAAAATAAGGTCCTTGTCACAGTTAAGAGGAGCTTCTGATGTTATGCTAACTAAATGTCATATGGTGTCTTGGATGGGGTTCGGGGCACAGAAAATGCATTAAGTAAAAATCTGAATATATGGCTTCAGTTAACAGAAATGTGTCAATACTGATTCATTAATCATAAGAAATGTGTCACATCAATGTAAGATGGTAGTAGTGGAGAGACTGGGTACAGGATATATGGGAGCTGTCTGTGCTGTCTGCTGAATTTTTCTATAAATCTAAAACTATTCTAAACACTAAAATATGTCTTATAAAAGAAAAAAAGACGATCTTAACAGCCTACAAAATATCCCTAGCATGGAGACAGGAGGGAGTCGGTTTGACAATGACCCTTTTTGAAAGAAGTGACTTTGTTGGAAAAAGCCACATTTGTGGCTTGATCATCGGTTCCTATAGGGATGCTAAGTTCTTGCTTGCTTTCCCATGGTTGATTTTTGGCAGGCGGCTGCAACATTTGTGCACTGATTATAATTTTGAGATGCATTGTCAGTAACCGGGATGTATAATGGATCTTCATTTCTAATTACTTTTCTCTCCACAGGTGCCTGGAAAAGGTCCAGATGGGAATGCACACAACCTCCGCTTTGAGGGGCTGGAGAGACAGTATGCATCTTTACCCAGGTAGGTCACAGAGGGGTCTCCCATCACCAGCTCACCCTCAAATGAAGCCTTTAGAGAAGTCTCTATGAAATAGAAATCTGGCTTTGAAATGGAGAATATGTTATAATTTTGCCTTAGTGCTGTCTGCTGCAGTCCCAGTGCCATCTTCTCAACTGTGCTAATAACCGAAACACTTGTGAGCAATTTTTTAAGAGGAGAAAATAGTATATCATTGCAATTGAACATGTCAGCGAGAATATTGGATACTGAATGGAAATCCTAAGCCATCGCTATAAAAATGGTATTGAACATCCTGCACCAAGCTTAGAGACCATAAAATAGTAAATCCTCTATCCTAGGAGTTACCTGCAAGAAAGGGCAGACCAACCTTAACCTTGGAGTTTCATGTGGGTGATAAAAAGCAGGAGAGAAATGTGAACCTGGGAAAGTGTGTTTTGCTTGATTTAGTATCCGACCACGTCCTCGGCAATAAGCAAATGTCGCCAAGAGGCCTAGACACAATGAGGGATAGAAACAATGACGTGGGAAAGTTCGCTTGGCCATTCTGACCCAACATGATCCACTTATGCTGTCACCAGACACCCCTGAAAATGAGATGCAATTCTCAGAGGTTTGTGCTCTTATCTGTGAGATAGAGAATAATGTTAGTGCGCTACCAGAGCATAGGACAAAGAGGAAACCTTTCCAAGATGACTTACCACCCAGCTACCATGGGAGTGAGATGAGTTGAGAGTGTGAGAATTGGTGAGTTTGAATGAGAAACAAAGACAGGTTAATGCCAGCCACGAAGCTGAAATGTTCCAGAGTGTCTCTTTGGAAAGGGGTGAGGGAGGGACACAAGCGCAGCTTCCAAGCCATCAAAGCTGAGTTGCTGACTTGCTAACTTGGAGATGGGGTTACTGTTTTGAGTTACCTGTTGGCTGTACTTCTGCAGGTGAATTGACAAAAATAACATCCTTCACGTTACAAGAGTCTTGGCCTAGGTGTGTTGATTTTTCAAAAACGACAAAATCTCAAATCTAGCAGAGACCAATTTTTAACACTGATTAGGCAGGATACCCCAAGTGCAATCTTTTAAATGCTTCTACACAACTGTATTTTATTTTTCTCCCTGTGTTCTTCTTCTTCTTCTTTTTTTAATGTTGTCTTGTAGTTTTTCCCATCCGTGATTTCTATCCTGTCCCTATTTTGTATTGGCCTAGTATTTTGTTTTCATTTAAAAAATGGAAGTAGTTTCCAGAATTTGTTTTAAATATGTAAGATTTCCGGCTTTCACTGTTGAAGTGTATGGAAATTGTGGTTATAGCAGATGGAAAGTAGTAGGTTCCTGGTGGGGAGGAGGGTGTGGAGGAAAATGGGAAATGCTTTAGTGCCTTCCTGGCCAGCTTGTACTCTGAGTACAGAAATGGATATATATATTTTTTGTACAAATCAAAGGCACAGAAACACATTTAAAATTCTACAAATTTTACTCATTTATTCATTCCCCATATATCTAGTGATGTCTACTCTATTTTGGGCCCTGAAAACATGGAGACTGAGACACAGTCCCAATTCTATCCTCAGGACTCTACTGTTTAGTAAAGGAGGCAAGAAAATCAGCCTTTTACCATAATGCATCAAATGCTTACAGCACTAACTATTAATATAAAGGCCTCTGAATTTCCAACTCCTGTTTATTTGCACTAATTAGCTCTGAAATACTCAATCATGGCTGACTCCAAACAAGTCGGTTTGAAGAATAAACCCTATGGACAGGGTTTCTGACAAAGAGAGTAGTACATTAATGCCTTCTGAGGCTCTGGAGCTATCATCACAATGTATGAATTGACAAAATCCTGCCAGCCCTGAGAATATAACTGTGATTGAAAAGGAAGCTATCTTAGACGGAAAATAATTTTGGCGAGAAGTCCATTCATACACATATACAATGCTCAGTGTGATTAGTTGCACGTGCAAACAGATCTTTGTAACTACCTGGCAACCAGAAGCAGCCATGACTGAGAATAAACAGGGCCCAAACAAATGCATGAGAGACCCCTGGCACCAGTTTCTTGATGGGAGAGCTCAAAGCTGAGTTTCCATCTCACCATCTGAAGAGGAGATGAGAGGCAGAGCTCCCTCACAGGCAGTGAGCCCCAGTCCATGGGAGCCATATTTCCCCAGTGAAATACAAAATGCAGAGGTGAAGGGGGAACACTGCTGGCCTCTGAGAGTGTGCAGATTCAGCTCTGAGTGCCCGTGACAATGGCCCTGGTTTTCTTATATCCTATCCCAACCCCTGGAGATTTGACCATCCTCTTAATTGTGTCACACCAGCTCCCTGCTCCCTCCCTTTGCTCGGAGAGTGAGGCAAACACAGCTCTAGAGGCACCAGGTCCCTCTTTGTCATAGAGGCAGGGAGCATTAAAATATTTATAGAGTTCCATTTTTAATTAAAAATAGGAATAATTCTATCTCTAGGAAGTCAGTGGCCATTCTTATGGGGGACTTAATATGCTACTGACTGATTTGGTTCCTGGGTTGTTTGTGAAGATCTTCACAGGAGTTTTTATGAGAAGCTCAATAATGTTGATTTATATGCCAAATTTGGAAGCATCCAGAGAGAGAAAAATGCCCCACAGTGCATGGAGTAGGTGAGGAGCCTTGGTCAAGGGGCTCCCTCCTAAGCATTCATGGAACTCTGTCATCTTTAAAGCAGGCCCAAGCAGCCTGCTGCCAAGCTAAATGACACCACACAAAATAAAGCCAGGGCCCTGGCCAGCACAGGAGAAAGACAATGCCTAGCGCTTGCTAGTCAGGAGGCTGCGTAAGGCCAAAGGCTAAGCAATGTTAAGTGTTACTGTTAAGCAATGCTAAATCTTCCACCTCCAAAGAAAACTAACTTTTTTTCTTTTCTCCTGAGGGTGCTGTTTTAGGAAGCAAAATGTGCTTTGTAATACAACCTCGTTAGCGAACCCCAGGCCTTTACCTGGGCCCCAGTTTTCTTTGGTCATAAACAGAATGAAATCGGCATCCTTTTACTCTTGCCTGACACAAATTATTACTCACCCTAGGTGAGTGAGGAAGTGGCTGTTTCCCGGGCTGGTGTAATGTGTGAACATCCATGCATGTATTTTTGCAAACGACTTCTTTTTCACTCCAGCCTGCCAGCCCCTTTCAATTCTCCCCGGCCCCATTCTGATTTTACAGGCCTCCTCACAGTCAGCCTGTTCAGTAGTGAACTCTCTATTCTCCCATCTCAAGCCTCCGCCATTCCCACCTGGCCCATCCCTGGCCCCACAGGATCCCATTAGCCCCTTCTGTACAGATGGCTCCGTGCACCAGCACATGATGTTGCCCTTCCGGGTTTATAATCAAGTGTGGAGTCCTAAGGAGCGAGCACCGCACGGCTGCATCTCATCTGCAGTCCTGTGTGCGTGGGTGGTGGGAGGTGGCCGGGAAAATTCATAAAACCCCAGTCATCGGTTACACTACAAAATTCACAAGAGGCAGCGCCAGCTGGACCGCTGCTGCCGGCCAGCATTCCTTTTAGTCATATTGTCAACTCCCCTGACTACCCTGCACTGGCCCTTCCGACCCCTTCCTACTCCCGTTAAGTCTTAGGAACATGACTAAGCTCCCAAGCCACATCTCTGGAGATGACTTCACTTCCCTTCCTTTATGACCTTGAAGCATTCAACTTGAGGCCTTCGGCTCCCCCACCCTCAGAATGCTGGGTCTCTACGGACACACAGTTCCCCAGAGCTTGGAGCCAGGCCAGGAGTGAAGCGCAAGCTCTGTCCCTCATCACCTGTGTAGGCTTGGCCACTGATCTCATGGCTCCAAGCCTCTGCTTTCTAATATGTAAATAAGGGTGACAATAGAGTCACCATCTAGAGCAGGTATGAGTATTAAATACAATAAAGAAATATAAGCAAGTCCTCAGTGAAGAGCCTGACATGTTTGAAGGATTGTTTTTTATTGCCAGCTCTTTTAGATTTGCTCTATAGGGAAGCCATTTTCCTTTCTGCAATGAGGCAAACCCACATCCCACAACTCGTTCTCGCTGGCTTCTTGGGGACCTGCTGCCACCAGCTCTCGCTCTCCAGGCGGCATCTTTAACTCTCCGCAGTTGCACAGCTTGCTGAGAGTCCCTTCCACCCTGTGGAGAAGGGGAGAGCCCACGCCTGGATGGGGAGCCACTGGAGTATTAACTGCAGCTGAAGGATTAGCCAACTCTCAGGGAAAACCAGGAACGCAGAAGCTAGAGAGCAAGGGAACACAGCAAAGTAATGTGATCTGAGTGGCGAGCTGTGCTAACGGACACGCGAGGAGATAGCAGTTCCTATAACTAGGGAATCTATTATATGGGGTGCTGAGTTGGGTCTAGGCTAGAAGTCAACACGACTTGGGTACAAGGTTACGACCATGTCCAGGTTGGAAGGCTTAGTATGATGCCCTAGCTCCTAGGGCAGACACAGTGTGGGTGAAGCACCCTCTTCATAGGTGGGAGGAGCCCCCAGAGAGTTGCCTAGCTACTGTTGGCTCTGGACAGGGCAGTGCTGAGCATGCAGCTCCAGGGTCATGGCTAAGGAGGGCTGGGGTGGCAGGACTGCCCCATGAATTTGAATCTTGTCCCTCAGAGAAGAACCCTCCTGCCTCCTCCAGTGCCCATGTTTCCTGAGTAAAGGTGGCCCTATTCCTGTTGGTTCTATTTCCACAGGACCCAATCACACTGCAGCCACCTGTCCCAGGCTTCTGATCACACCACTATGACTTGCACTTGATTCTGCCACCAGCTGTTTCCTTTATGTAGATTGTCCCTCAGCAGTCTCCTGCATCCCCACAGATTCAGTTCCCATCACTGTGATGACGATTCTGAACATACCTGGCTAACCTCTGTATCTCACTCTTGCTTGATGAAACATTCTATCTCCAAGACTCAGAGTCCTTTTGCCAAAACCCAAGTCATCTTTCTTTGGCTCTTCTTCCTTTTAACTTCCATAACATTTGTTTGGTTCCTTTCCAGCACCACTCAAAATACCCTGAATTAGCTTTAATTATTCTCATTCTTATCCCCACCTTCTCTGGTACTGGGGATCAAACCCAGGGCTTCGTGCAACCTGGGTAAGCACTCTGCCATTGACCTACATCCCCAGTCCTAGGTTATAATTCTTCATCGACCCTTTCTACCTCTATTGGATTATAAATTCCTTGAAATAAGATACTCCATTTTGTATGCATCTTTTTTTATGCCTACCACCAGAACCAACCATACATACAATAGATTCATATCGTGCTGGTATACAGATGAGCATAGATTTGTTTTTATACAAGTCATTTAGGGGAAAGAAACCCTCCCAAGCTATGTTGACAGTTTGTTTTAGGGCAGTTTTTCAAATATAAGTACTCCATAAGAATGTCTACTTTTTCCTAGAATCAATAGGACTCCCAATTTTTAAATAGTTTCTCTCACTGAGTCGTTATTTGGCACCATTCTAAACACTTTGCATCTTCTAACTTAATGCTCACAGCAACCCTATGACTCAAGAGCAACCCTGTTATTAGCCTCATTTCATAGACAAGGACATAGGCATAAGTAGATTAAATAAACCTGTCTGAGTTTGGTAACTAGGAAGTGGCAGAGCTGAGACTTGAACCTAGGCAGTCTGATTGCAAGTCTGTTCATAGAACCACTGCAGCTAAGATTTTCTAGCTCAGAGTCAGCTCCACAGTCAGATCTGTGATTAGCATGCTCCCTTTTATTATTTGCTCACCTGTTTGTCTTTCTCATTAAACTGTAAGTGCCTTTGAGGACAGGGACTGTGTCTTATTCATCTTTGTATATGACACAAAACATTACTAATATACAGGTTAAGTAATGCCTTTCAACCATCTCTGTAATACTGTCATAAAATCAATTCTTTCCCCCTTCCCTTGGGCCCTTCATTTGAAATATGAACAGTTTAATGTGTAATGGCTAGATGAACATTAAGCAATATACTTTGCCTACCAAAAAGAGAATCCTGTTTTGTTAGAACACTCCTGAGAGTTGAAAAAGCAGCGTCTGCAAATTGGTACTTTGGTTCTTCGCGATTAAGAATAATGTCTACTAGAAAGAAAAAGTACAATGAATCTTCTGGCGGTGCACGGCATGAACACTCTTGTGAACAGAAAAGACTCCTTTCCCAAGACCAGTGAGGGACCAAGGTCCTGCCTGGGGAGCATGAATGGCTTCCAGTCCTAATGCTACTCTAAGCCTTATTACCAAAGTTACTTGGGAAGAAAATACATTTCTCTGCACATCTCAAGCAGCTTTCCACTTGGCTGTGTAATGAGAAGCAACATACCAGAGCTGATTTTGGATAGAAAGAGCAACTTTAGAAGGAGCAAACAGCTTATGCTTGCTTCCTGGGAACCCAAAATAAATTTGCTTTCTAAGTGTGTTCCCAGTGTTTTCGTATTGGGTATGATTGTGTTCAGTTCAGGAGAACATGCCATAAGAGCATACTTCCACTTTAACATTCCAGTTGGTTCAATTTGTTTCAGCTTTCATGCCTACATATGCTTTTGCCCATCCTCAAGAAGACTCCAGTTCCAAGTGATGGCTAACTTTAAAGCCTACAACATGCGTTCTATTATCCCCAAAAGTCTGTTGTCTGAGCAGCCTCTAAGCCCTTTGCTGTCATTTCCCTCACTGCTGGAAGATGCTGTATTTCTGACTTCTCTTGTTCTCTTCTCCAGTTAACTTCTGTTCTGCTTGCTGCTATTGAATTATCCTCTGCCAACCTTGCATTATCTTAAAACACTTGCTAAGCAGATGGTGGTGACATTTGAGTTCTGCAGCAATTTCCAGCAATGCCACAATCCTGGGCTTTGGCTCAAGTTGATCTCTGTGGTAATTCAATGAGTTCAATAAAAACTTGAGCAATCAGAACCTTAGGGGTGTGTGTGTGTGTGTGTGTGTGTGTCTGGTTGTGAGTGGGTTTTGGCCACTTGAGTGTATAGAAGTTAAAGTCTTCATGCTGCCAAATTGAGTACTTCTTTCTTCCATAAGCCAGTTTGTCAAATAAGGCACTTTATGAGACTATATGGACTATTCTCTGCAGTCATGGCAGCAGGTGGAATGTTTTGCCAAAATTTGAAGCCATTTTAGCTACAAGTACTACTTTCCCAGAAGCCTCCAGTCAAGGCCTGTTATGCTACATCTGGATGCTGTGCACCACAGCTAGTCTCTCTGACACCTTCTTCATGGTACAACCTTAGCTGATCAACCTTCCTCACCACAAGGACCCCCCTTCAGGGCTTGTGGTTGACACTGCTGCTCCGCTTCGCAAGAATACTAAAATGAGCAGGAGAACTCACGTTGGGCAGATCCTCCACATCCAGGAATGGCAGGGCTTAATGCCTTCTGAAAATCAGTGATGCTCCGTTGCCCCACCATATTAAGTGTTCTCGTCCTTTATCCTCAGGTTCCCTATGTTGGAAATTTTGCCTCTAGTTTCCCTTCCAAATAACGTCAGCTGCCTGTTTGGCCCCCTGACACCTCCTCAGTCTTCATGCTGAGGACAAAATGATGAATTAGCAGCGATCTAATTCTCTGTGAGATAAAGATGTCTCCAGTGTCAACTCAAACTTCCTGAAAATGCAAAAGCCCTAGCATGTAATATCACTTTAAGATGCCAAACAGCCGAGATCAGGGGGTTAATGCTGCTGCCATATCATTTTTATGTCACTTAGTTCCTTGGATAAAAGTCCATTTTAATCAAACTTTTCATCATTTCCTCATAGCCAATATATCCTTGATGCCAGTTAGAATATTTGATATTAATTATTCAGCCAAAGGCCTCCATTATGAGTTTAGTTAGAATATTAGTTATTTAAAACATGTTAAGACCCATTACAGTACTGATGTCCCCAAAGTAGTTTTAACTAAATCTTGATGGGCCATATATATTAAATTCCATAGATTTTTTTAACATTTTTTCTCATTTTCCATAGAAAATTCTAAACTATATCATATTTGCTGGCTAAGTAGTCTTTTTAGAGGAAGAGTATGTGCCTGCTATTTCAAGCGTGCCAAATCTGACATTACCTTGGACTTGAAATATGTTAAGCTTGGTAAGCTGAGTTCCATGTTTTCCCTCCTGCTTATACTTACAGGAGGCTTAGAATTTACTTCCCATTTCTCCAGCCAAAAGAAAAGAAGGAATATTTGTGCGTGTGCCTAGGCATCTGCTTAATTTAGAGTGTTGCTAATTTCTCATATTCTTTAGTAATTCTTGATGTTTTCTTATTTTATTGCCATCCTACCATCTGCCTTCAGAAGCTCATTGCCCTGAAATTATGGTGGTGATTTTCTTACCATTATTGCACTGTTTGGTACAATTCATAGTCTCATTCTGCACCCACCTGCCCTTGTCTTTTATCTCTCTTCAGCCATTTGCTACTTTCCCTTAGCCCAGCTTCCGGGATTTGCTATATGCAGGCATCCTGTATCAACCTGTGGCAGGCAAGTTGTTTATCCACCAGAATATCTGATTTGTATGTGTGTGAGGCCTGTGCTTTCTGATTATTTTAAATGGTATTGTAAGCATCTTGGATTTAAAATAAAAAAGGTTGATGTCTCACCACATGCACAAATACATGGTATTATTCAATGGGAGTATTTAACATTAAAATCACTAAGTTTATTTTCTCTTTTTATATATCAAGATCTGCATGAAATTGTTTCACAGGTACCATAATTATCCCTAAACTAATCAATTGTACTTAGAAATAAAATCAAATTATGAACAATGGAGGCAAAGGGGGAGGAGTCATAAAATGTGTGGAGTATTCGCTTGTCTCCTTTTATCTTCCCCACCCAGCTGGGTTGCAATCATCACAAGCCTCCTTTAACTCAAAAAGAAGAATTCATCTTCCAAGTGACAGAGTCAGGACCAAAATTCAAACTCAGGGCCAGAGTTCCTGCCAACTGGCAGGAGAAAAGGCCAAGACCCAGGACCACCTTCAGGGACCACCGCAGGAGCCCAGCCAAGGTCATACCCAAGACTGCTAGCTGCCAGTCACAGGGGAACCTAGACCAAGGGGAAGGACTACTCCTAACGATCCCTGAGGGAGACCTGGCCTAAGTGAGCCCCAGGACCACCCCCAGTTCTGTGCCAGATTTCCTGCTGACGGGCAAGAGTACAGGCCAAGCCCAGGACCACCTTCGAGAGCCCAGCCAAAGCCACTCCCACTGCCATCTTGAGTTACCCCCACTACCACCGCCACCATCTTTAGTGGCAGTAGTGTCCATCTGGAGACACCAGCTGGGAACTGGGAGTAAACTCCAAGGTGAGATACAGGTAATCTGTAGTGTCACTACAAGATTATAGGATAGAAACTACAATACCTCAGATTGGCATTGCAAGAAAGGAAGATACATAATCAACATGAAGAAACAAGGAGAGAAAGTGCCCCAAATAAACCTAGATACCACAGTTACAGATTCCACTGACAGCACAGTTGATAAAATGTCAAAGAAAGAATTCAGAATGTACATAATTAAAATGATCTTCAAATTAAAGAATGACTTAAGTGAGCAAATACAGGCAAAAGTTGATCACTCCAACAAAGAAATAAGAGACCAAATAAAGGCAACCATTGATCACTACAACAAACAGATAAGAGAGCAAATAAAGGAAAGCATCAGTCACACCAACAAAGAGATAAGGGAACAAATAAAGGTAGCAAAAAGATTACTTTAAGAAAGAGCTAGAGATTGTGGGGAAAAAAAACAATAAGAAATTCTTGATATGAAGGAAACAATAAATCAAATAAAAAAACTTGATAGAAAGCATCCGCAGCAGACTAGATCACTTGGAAGACAGAACCTTGGATAATGAAGACAAAATATACAATCTTGAAAATAAAGTTGACCATACAGTGAAGATGATAAGAAATCATGAACAGAACATACAAGAATTATGGGATAGCATTAAAAGACCAAATCTAAGATTTATCGGGATAGACGAAGGCACAGAATTTCAAACCAAAGGAATGCACAATCTCTTCAATGAAATAATATCAAAAAATTTCCCAAACATGAAAAATGAATTGGAAAATCAAATATAAGAGGCTTACAGGACACCAAATATACAAAAGTACAACAGATCTACACCAAGGCACATTATAATGAAAATGCCCAGCACACAGAATAAGAATAGAATTTTAAAGGCCACAAGAGAGAGGAACCAGATTACATAGAGGGAGAGACCAGTTCAGATCAGCATATTTTTCAACCCAGACCCTAAAAGCCAGGAGATCATGGAATAACATATACCAAGCTCTGAAAGAACATGGATGCCAAACAAGAATCTTATATCCAGCAAAATTGAGCTTCAGATTTGATGATGAAATAAAAACCTTTCATGATAAACAAAAGTTAAAAGAATTTATAGCAAGAAAGCCTGCATTACACAGCATTCTCAGCAAAATATTCCATGAGGAGGAAATGATAACCAATAATGAAGATATACAAAGAGAGGAACTACATTTAAAAAAAAAAAAGGCCAATCAAAGGAGAAACCAAGTCAAGGTAAAAACTGAAAATAAACCAAAATGACCAGGATTACAAATCATAGTTCAATAATAACCCTGAAAGTGAAGGGCCTAAACTCATCAATTAAAAGACATAGACTGACAGGCTGGATTTAAAAAAAAAGACCTGTAGGAGCATCTCCATACCTTCCCACCCCTCCCTTCCAATGTTCCCCATTCTATGCTAATAGACTGTGCTCTTGCCAAAGAGCACGCCTTTGTCTGTGACCTTTGGACCTGATTGGTCCAAGAGTGTGTATAAGCTTCTGTAGTTTCTGGAATAAACGGTGTTTTCTGCTCCTCGCCCCGGTGGTGTCCCTGCTTCTTGTCCCAGGTGTCTCTGCGTCTCGCTGGGGCAGAGCATATCTTTACCTATACCCCGGGGCCTGGGAAGATTGGCTCCACAGATCGCCACTGTCCAGAGAGACTCCATATCGTCTAACCCAGGGACCTCTTCCTTCTCTGTCTCTCTGGACTCCAACTTGTCGAGAAGCCATGTGGCCCCTTCCCCTTCCCCCTTTATTAAAGCAATAAAGACCCAGCAATATATTTCCTTCAAGAGACTCATCTCACAGAAAAAGACATCCACAGACTGAAAGTGAAAAGGTGGGAAAAAATGTATCACTCACATGGACTGCGTAAACAAGCGGGAGTTTCCATCCTCATATCAATTAAAGTGTATTTTAAACCAAAGTTAGTGAAAATGGATAAAGAAGGACATTTCATACTTCTTAGTGGAATCATACATCAACAAGACATAACAATCATAAATATCTATGCCCCAAACAATGGGGCATCTACATATATCAAACAAGTCCTTCTCAGCTATGAGAATCAAATAGACCACAACACAATAATACTTGGTGACTTTAACACAGCTATCTCACCACTGGATATGTCTTCCAAACAAAAACTAAACAAAGAAACCATAGAACTCAATAAAACAATCAATAATTTAAACTTAACAGACATATATATAGTATTCAATCCATCAATGAACGAATACAGTTTTTTCTCAGCAGCACATGGATCCTTCTCCAAAAAAGATCATATGTTATGTCACAAAGCAAGTCTTAGCAAATACAAAAATATAGATATACTGCCCTGCAGCTTATCTGACCATACTGAAATAAAATCAGAAATCAATGACAGATTAAAAAACAGAAACTACTCCAACACCTGGAAACTAAATAATATGCTATTGAGTGACACATGGATAATAGCAGACATCAGGGAGGACATAAAAAAGTTCTTAGAGGTAAATGAAAACTTCGATACAACATATCAAAATCTCTAGGACACCATGAAGGCAGTGGTAAGAGGAAAGTTCATTGCATTAAGCTCATTCATTAAAAGAAGAAAAAGTCAACAAATAAATGACTTGACCCTACATCTCAAAGCTCTAGAAAAAGAACAAACCAACACCAAAAGAAGTAGAAGATAGGAAATAATTAAAATCAGGGCTGAAATCAATGAAATTGAAACAAAAGAAACAATTCAAAAATTGACAAAACAAAAAGCTGGTTCTTTGAAAAAATAAACAAAATTGACAAACCCTTAGGTACCCTAATGAAAAGAAGGAAGAGAGAAAACCCAAATTACTAAAATTTTTGATGAAAAAGGAAATATCACAACAGACGCCACTGAAATACAGAGGATAATTAGAAACTATTTTGAAAATTTATACTCTAGTAAAATAGAAAACATTGAAGACATCAACAAATTTCTAGAGGCATATGACCTACCCAAACTGAACCAGGACGTCATACACAACTTACACAGATCAATTTCAAGTAAGGAAATAGAAGATGCCATCAAGAGCCTGCCAATAAAGAAAAGCTCAGGACCAGATGGATTCTCAGCTGAGTTCTACAAGACCTACAAAGAAGAATTAGTGCCAATAGTCCTCAAACTATTTTATGAAATAGAAAAGGAGGGAACCCTTCCAAACTCATTCTATTAGGCAAGTATCACCCTGATACCAAAACCAGAGACACATCAAAGAAAGAAAATTTTAGACCAATATCCCTGACTAACATAGATACAAAACTTCTCAATAAAATTTTGGCAACTTGCATACAAAAACATATTTAAAAAATAGTGCACCATGATCAAGTGTGGTTCATTCCAGGGATGCGAGGTTGGTTCAACATATGGAAATCAATTAACATAATCCATCACATCAATAGACTTAAAGATAAGAATCATATGATTTTATCAATTGATGCACAGAAAGCATTTGACAAAATACAGCACCCTTTTATGTTCAAAACACTAGAAAAACTAGGGATAGTAGGAACATACCTCAACTTTGTAAAAGCTGTATATGCTAAATGCAAGGCCAACACCATCCTAAATGGAGAAAAATTGGAAGCATTCCCTCTAAAAATGAGAACAAGACAGGGATGCCCTCTTTCACCACTGCTATTCAACATAGTCCTTGAAACATTAGCCAGAGCAATTAGACAGACAAAAAAAACTAAAGGGATACAAATAGGAAAAGAAGAACTCAAACTATCATTATTTGCCAATGATGTGATTCTATGCTTAGAGGATCCAAAAAATTCCACCAGAAAACTTCTAGAATTAATAAATGAATTCAGCAAAGTAGCAGGATATAAAATAAACACCCATAACTCTATTGCACTTCTATACATCAGTGATAAATTCTCTGAAATAGAAATTAGGAAAACTATGCCATTCACAATAGCCTCAAAAAAATGAAATACTTGGGAATCAATTTAATAAAAGTGGTGAAAGACCTCTACAATGAAAACTACAGAACACTAAAGAAAGAAATTGTACAAGATCTTAGAAGACGGAAAGATCTCCCATGCTCTTGGATAGGCAGAATCAATATTGTCAAAATGGCCATACTACCCAAAGTGCTATATAGATTCCATGTGGTTCCAATTAAAATCCCAACATCATTCCTTATAGAAATAGACAAGGCAATCATGAAATTTATTTGGAAGAATAAGAGACCCAGAATAGCCAAAGCAATCATTAGCAAGAAGAGTAAAACAGGAGGCGTCACAATACCAGAACTTAAACTATACTACAAAACTATAGTCACAAAAATGACATGGTACTGGCACCAAAATAGACATGTAGATCAATGGTATAGAATAGAAGACCAGAAACAAACCCACTCAAATACAGTTATCTTATACTAGACAAAGGTGCCAAACATGTACACTGGAGAAAAGATAGCCTCTTCAACAAATGGTGCTGGGAAAACTGGAAATCCATATGCAGCAAAATAAAACTAAACCCCTGTTGCTCACCTTGCACAAAATTTAACTCAAAGTGGATCAAGGACCTGGGAATTAGACCAGAGACCCAACGCCTAATAGAAGAAAAAATAGGCCCAAATCTTCATCATGTCGGATTAGGATCTTACTTCCTTAACAAGACTCCTACAGCACAAGAAGTAAAATCAAGAATCAATAAATGGGTTGAATTCAAATTCAAAAGCTTCTTCTCAGCAAAAGAAACAATCAATGAAGTAAACAGAGAGCTGACATTCTGGGAACAAATCTTTGCCTCACGCACATCTGATAGAGCACTAATCTCCAGGATATATAAAAAATTCAAAAAACTTAACACCAAAAAAAAAAAAAAACAACCCAATCAATAAATGGGCCAAGGATCTGAACAGACACTTCTCAGAAAAAGATATACAATCCATCAACAGACATATGAAAAAATGTTCAGCATCTCTAGCAATTAGAGAAATGCAAATCAAAACTATTCTAAGATTTCATCTCATGCCAGTCAAAATGGCAATTATCAAGAATACAAACAATAAGTGTTGGTGAGGTTGTGGGGAAAAAAGCACACTCATACACTGCTGGTGGGACTGCAAATTGGTACAACCAATCTGGAAAGCAGTATGGAGATTCCTTAGAAAACTTGGAATAGAACCACCATTTGCCCCAGCTATCCCACTCCATGGTCTATACCCAGAAGACTTAAAAACAGCATACTACAATGATGCAGCCACTGCAATGTTTATAGCAGCTCAATTCACAATAGCTAAACTGTAGAACCAACCTAGACGCCCTTTGACAGATGAATGGATAAAGAAACTGTGGTATATAAACACAATGGAATATTACTCAACAATAAAAGAGAATAAAGTTATGGCATTTGCAGATAAATGGATGGAGTTGGAGAACATCATGCTAAGCAAAGTAAGCCAATTCCAAAAAATCAAAGGCCAAATGTTCTCTCTGATAAGTGGATGCTGATCCATAATGGTGGCGAGGACACGAGAAGAATGGAGGAACTTTGGTCAAAAGGGAGGGAGGAGGGAGGGGGCATGGGAACAAGAAAGATGGTGGAATGAGATGGACATCATACCCTACCTTCATATATAACTGCATATATGATGTGATTCTACATCATATACAATCAGAGAAATGAAAAGTCGTGTTCCATCTGTGTACAATGCATCAAAATGTATTGCTATCATGTGTACCTAAGTAGAATTAAAAAAAAAAGAATCTTAACCAATACAATAAACATCAAGTATTCTGAACATATTTTTAAAAAATACATAAGGGTTATAATCTCTCTGCATCCTCATCAATGTTTGCTATGTTTTGTGTTACTGTTTTTTTGATAGCCATCCTAATGCACACAAGGTGACTTTCCATTGTGGTTTTGACATGCATTTTTATGATGATTTTTGATGTTGAACATTTTTGATGTTGACCATTTGCAAATCATCTTTGGGAAAATATCAAACTCTTTTGCCAATTCAAAAAAAAAAAATTCAAACCCAGGTCTTTCTGGTTTCCAAGGCCTTTTGTATTTCATTTTGCCATACCACTGATGCCGACATTAGAATACTCACCTTTTTTCTTGAGTATCATGTTTATAGGTCAAAAGATATTTCAGACCATATTAAAAATACTTCCACGCCTATGGATGTAGCTCAGTGGTAGAGCCCTAGCATTCACGAGGCCCTGGGTTCAATCCCCAGCACCACCCCCCACCCAAGAATGTATCCATATTCACTGTTTTTTAGGGTTAAAAAAGGGAAAAATGTTGACATCTACAAGTTACAAAAAAAGAATCAAATGCAAGAAATAGTTTGGAATTTATATGGATTAAACAAAATGCTTTTGGCTGGGAGTGATAGTGCACACCTATAATCCCAGAAGCTCAAGAGGCTGAGGCAGGAGGATTGCAAGTTCAAAGCCAGCCTCAGGGGCTGGGATTGTGGCTCAGTGGTAGAGCGCTTGCCTCGCATGCGTGAGGCACTGGGTTCAATCCTCAGCACCACATAAAAATAAAAATAAAATAAAGATATTGTGTTCATCTACAACTAAAAAATATTAAAAAAAAAAAAAAGCCAGCCTCAGTGACTTGGAGAGGCAGTAAGCAACTTATCAAGACCCTGTCTCTAAATAAAACATTTTAAAAAGGGCTAGGGATGTAGCTCAGTGGTTAAGCGCTGTGGGCTCAATCCCCAGTATCCCCCCAAAATACTTTTGAATCATATAATTTTTATTCTTATATCACTATGATAAGTTTTTACTAAGTAAAAATGACATGGCCCCATTTTCCTAATTATTCTGTTCCTATAGGAGCAGACACAGGGCTGTGTATGGTTCTGGCTGTGCAGGACACAAGTGCCTTGTAGCCATGTTTCTGGACCAGGCTGCCAGTCCCCAGCCCCTATCCCCAGCCCCCAGATTTCATTCTGCAAAACCCTCTTCTAACAGAAGCACTTGTAATGAGAGGTGGGAAAGGAACTAATATTTGTTGAGTTTTGTTATGCTCTAAGAACTCTGGTAGGTTCTTTAAATATGTTACCTTATGTCTTTCTTGCAACAGTTTTGAAATTATTATCCCTATATTTTGGATGAAGAAACTGAGGCTCCAAGATTCAAAGTGGTATGGTTAAGATTGTACACAGAATCAGCAGCAGGCTTTGGATCCAGGCAGCCCTCACTGGGCTGGCCCCACCCTGATTCACGGAGTGTATATAAACCCAGGGACGTGAAATGAACAGTAGGCATTCAAAACTACTAAGAACAGCAACCATGAACCCAGCTCCCCCCTTAGCATATGTAAATACCCACCTCCTTCCAGCTGAAATATCCTTAAAACAGGGCATTTTTTTTAAAGACTGCTTCTGTGTTATGCTAGGAGGTTAAAAAATACATATACCAGTTGTTCCACTTCAGCAGTTTTCATAGCCAGGAAAGTATGGTTGGTCCTTTCATGGTATAGTGCTGACAGATCCTAAGGGGATGTGGCTGAGATGCAAATGCCAGATAACTGTGGAAGGATTGCTTCAGCTGACTCTGCAGCTCTGAATCCAGAGCAGAGAGCTTTGGCAGTTGATTACCACGGTGGTGCCACACAAGCCCATCTGTGCCCTGGATCTCATGTGACACAGGCCCCACGACCTCCATCACTGTGCCAGAAACACCTTGGTCCAGCTCCATTATTTCCAGCAAAGGCAAACATTTGTGGTACAAATGTGAGAAGGGTTGGTACAAAAAGAGCAGCTTCCAGAATGTGTTCCCACTTGTATTCCAAGACTTCAATTAAGCCTAAATAGAAGTGGTTGGGGCTTGTCCCAACCAAGGGCTGTCCCACTCAACAATCAGCAGAACTGACCCTTATGGTTGAACATGGAATGACAGGTTAAATAGGTGGGAACCTGGCAATTCTTGTTGGCCATTGTCCACCAACAACATACTGTGAGGCATCATTAGTCCCCTTCAAATTTGGCCATTGCTTGGAAGTGCAGACAGGGTGGTGACTGCTAGATAAGGTTTCTGCCCACTAATTGCTTACATGTAGCAGAAGCAAATGCAGACCCATTTCCAAAAATGATAGTGTCTGACAGCCTGGTTTTCACAAGGTACTGGAAAGAATTGTAATTGTTGTAGCAGGAGTTTAAGATGGAAAATAAGCATGTGGAGCTATTTTGAGAAGGAATTTGCCACAGCGAAGTTTTTTTTCCTGGAAACAGTCACATAAAATCAGGATGGGGTTTGTATCAGGCTTCTTGGTCACTTTCCATTAATGTGTTGGTGCCTCTGACAATTTACGCTAAATGGTCTGGATGTGAAACACCCTTTTATGGTTTTTTTCCAACATCAAAATCAGGTCCATATATATAAGACAGAACTTCTAGCCAATGTGTTATATGAGTAATTTCCGGATGTATTGCCTATACTGTGGCCAAGATAATGTGATGACTGCCGGCTGTGGGCTGGCTATAGACAAGTCACTTACATTACCACTATGTCCACAGTTGGAACTTCTCAGTTTGTCCCTCTTCTGGTCACTCCTTTCATATCTAATTAAAAAAAAAATAGCAGGTCAGCTGGAGCTATCTTTGCAACTTTATTAGCTTAAATAGATAAGCTAAGAAAGCCATTTACCCTTTCTTATTCTGCCACTTGACAACTCTTTACTGACCACCTACTAAGTTTAATATACTCCATAAGGCCCTGAAGATTCCACACTAAGCCCACAAGGACACAGTCCCTGTCCTGTGGAGGTTATAATCTAGTGGAGAAGATAGTAATTACACAGTCCCAAATAAAACATAAAACTGCAACTCTGCCAATTACAAAACAAAGAGAGGTACATGATTCAAGGAAATGTAATATAAAGTTGGACCAAATCAAGGGAGACAGTTTTGTTTTAATGGACGTTAAAGAGAAGAAATGAGAAATATCCCATCCAGAGAGAGGCCTTGCTGTGGGAGAGAGTTTGGTAACAGACGGAAGGAGGGCTGCACGGCTGAGACAGAGACCACCAGAGTTAGCAGGAAAGGAAGGTAGAAGTCAGATTGTGGACAGTCAAGTTAAGGGTGCATTTATTCAAAGATGATTTAGAAACCTCTGATAGATTGTAAACCAGAGGATGACATAGATTTGTGTTTTAAAATCTTTTTCTTTCAGCTGCAGGATAGAGACTGGTTCAGAGGGAGGCTGGTTTGGATGCAGACCAGTTCAAAGGTATTTGCTATAGTCAGGGAGAGATGGTGGTAGTATCGACCAGGACTGTAGTGACGATAGCAGAATTGGAGCAAGGTCCTGGAGAGAACTGACAGGCCTGGTGATGGATTGCCTGTGTGGTGTAAGGGGAAAGTGAAACCAGGTGTCCAGAAGGATCCATGCACAGCAGTGTGGGAGGTGGCCCCTTCCCTGACAGGGACACAGCTTGGGGAGAGCACAAGGTTTGGGGGATGATCATGAGTGGAAGCTGGGACACATTAGATCTGAGGTGTCTTCCATCTCTAGATGTGCTGTAGGATGGCTCAATGTGGACAGGAATTCCACTGGCTGAAGGAGATTGCTGGACAAATGTGTATTTGTGAAAACTGAACAAAAATCCCTATGGCATATCAGGGAGGGATGATGTACTAAGCCACAGAATCTCATACTCAGAAAGTAGAAAAATAGGCAGGTGGACAGTGCCTGTCACAAAGGCCGAGGCACCAGTCTGTGGTTGTGACAAGCCACCTCTGCTCCTGTGCACAGCAAAGCCATATCTATCACTATCTATGTGATTTCATTCTGGAAATATTTTTCTCAAGTAGGAAGAATTGATGGCTTAATGTCATCTGGCATTCTGTGACTAAGCATAGCCCTGACCTCATAAAACATAAACATGAGGGTAAGAAGAAATCATAGGAATGATTTGGGTGTGTGTTCTGTGCTTATGGAACCAAAAATCCTCATCCTTTAGAAACACATTGAAATATTTAAGGGTAAAGAGGCACTGGTGTCCAAATGGTTTACTCTCAAATGGTTCAGAAAATACTGGTATGTATATTTAGTGATATGTGCATGCATGCGCATGTATGCATAGAGAGAAGGATGGAGGAAGGAAGAGAAGGGAACAGGATGGAGAAAAATAGAATGAATGATAGAGCAAGTGGGGCAAGATGTAAGGAATGGGTGATTTTGAATAAAGGACACAGGGAGTTCCTTTCCTCTCATTGCTTTAGCAACAATCATAACAAAGATTAGTGGAAGTTCTTAAAATTTTATAGAAAGAATTCAAAAGTTAAACAACAACAACAACAAAAGAGTCTCAATTCTGATGTCTTAGTGATGTCTTAGGCTGGGAGCAGACTCTGAGGCAAGGATTTGGGTGGAAAGGGAGTAAGGAAGGAAAGACCCAGTACAAAGAGCAGCTGACTGCTGCAGGCAAGCCAAGTCTGTCGGCTGTGTCCTGGCTTCTGAGGCAGCGGGGAATGCATCCACACCTTGTCCCACCTGGGAGGCAGGAATGTTAAGGCATCCATCTTTTGAGTCCTGCTTGTCACTGACTAAGGTTGCTTCTGAGGGGCCAACTCCCCAACACTTCTGCCCATTCAGGGCACTGATGACAGAGAGCCTCAAACCAAGGAGCAGGTATCCTTGGAGCAAAGACTACAGTGGACTCTTCCATGCTGCGGGGATGAGAGTGGCGCCCAGCCTTGCTACCACAACTAGTAAGTGTCAAGTCCCAGGGTCGAGGTGGATCAGTCCTGAATGCCTTTCATGAGAGAAACATATATAATGATTAAGGAGCCCCAGACTATCTTGATACCTTCATTTTATTTCTGAAGTAGGTTCTCTGGGAATTGGTCATGTCTTATATGGAACACAATGAATACCAACAGCATCAACAGAGCAGCCTGAGAGGGCAACCTTGGAAGAATGCATTTCTAGATTCTCTTTGTTGGATGAACAAAGAATTTATCAAAAATGATGTAAGGTCTTTAATAAGCTCATTTTCTGTTAAGCCCATGCTCAGAACATCATTGAAATACAGCACCACCCCTGACAACCCCCTGGGATTATAGAAAGCCTTAGAAAAATGGAAATTTGGTGCTAAGGTGCTTACCTCAAGCACACTCATTAATGAATGATGGGGATTTGGGTGTCTGCGGTGACTTTATGATCGTGGCTGTAAATGCACACGAGGTAAACTTGTGTATGAATTCTGTGTGCCACCTTTGCTTCGATTAATAGTAGGAATTTGGCCAAATACAGAGGATGGTCTTGTGGCCCGATTATACAGTTCTTGCAGTCTCCATGGTCTAACCTTAGCATTAGGTACCCATGTTGAATCCATGAAGCCTATAAAACTGGATCAGTCACACTCAGTTCCATTAAGATGCTTAATCTCATCCTCTTAGAACAAAAAGTATTATGTCATGAGTCAAGCAGGCTACAGGATATATTCCTACCATGTAATTATCAGGCCAAAGAATGTTATATATTGCCAGAGTGACCTCCAAAAATGTTGCAATAATTTATACTCCACCTGCTCTGATTACAAATCATTTGTAAAGCCTATGTCAATTTAATAGGTTAAAAAGTAGCAATTATGATCACAAACCGTTTCATTTGTGATTCGTTTATTATCAGTGAGGTTGAATGTTTCTGATAATATTTATTAGAATTAGTATGTTTTGAAGTTCATTGTGATTTATGTGTTTGCATATCATTTCTGTTTAGCTGTTTATCTTTTCTTCTTGATTTTTAGAGCTCTTCATATATTAAGGACATAAACATTTTGTCATATTTAAAACTATCTTATTTTAACATTAAATTATGTTTATGGTAAATAGGACTTATAAATTTTATATGTTAGATCTTCAATCTTTTTACTTATGATTTATTCATGTGCTTTTATATACAAAAGGTCATTTCTCATTATGAGATAGTTATCTGTAATTCTTTTCTAGTTTTCTTATGATATCATTTATTTTGGTACTTCTACAGCAGGAATGCTTTGAACACACATGTCATCCTGAGCACTAAAGCACTTTCATAGTATAGTTTCAAGCAATATCAACTGTGATATTGCTAAAATCATAAAGGATACACAGCAGTATTGACATCCACACTAAATGGTTCTGACAAACATTGTAGAAGATTTCTATGCAGTTTATCAACACACATCAAGCAGAATTAATTTACATCTTGCTTTCACTGTAATTATGCCCTCTGTCAGGATACTGAGTATCAGGAAGCATCCCAACTTGGACCCCTGGAAGGTGATACTGCAACCAGGTCTTCAGTGTCCTGGGAATAATCAAGATCCATCCAAATAGGCTTCTTTCTTATGGTAGCATTTTCTCTTGTGAAATATGTGCTCTTCTCCTTGATGCACTGCCAGCTGATATGACCCTCTACAGCATGAGCAAATGCTGCCTGTTGGGCTGACAAGCATGCCTTGCATCTCAACATGTGTTCTTCAAAACTGGTTGATGAGGATTCTAAATGTGCTCCTCAAAGACAGAGAACTTTACATCATCGAGAGATGCTTTTCTCATTTCTATGAACAGAGATGCGGTTTTGCTGGAAGAAGCTGTGTCTTGAGCTAGTATAGGTGTTAGTTTGGCTAACCCCGAAGGAATTCTCAGAGGAGGGATTCTTTTTTTTTTTTTTTTTACATTATTTAAAACATTTTTATTGTACCAACTTAAAATATTCACAAATTTTTCTACTTAAAATACAAAATGTTATATCATTTTTATACATACTTTAAATTGTAATTCCAAAGGTAATCTTTCAGATATTTTAATATGCCATTTAGCATATTATCTACATTTTATTAATTAATTAATTAATTTAAATTCATTTCAAGTCATAGTACATATATAGAGCTCAATTTTTCCATCTCTCTGGTTGCAAACCAAATAGAGTCACACCATTTGTGTCTTCATACATGCGCCTAGGGTAGTGATGACCATCTCATTCAACCATCTTTGCTATACCCATTCCCCCTTCCCTCCCCACACCTCCTCCCTGCCCCATCCAAAGTTCCTCCATTTCTCCTATGTTCCCCATTCCCACCCCCCTTATATATCAGCATCCACTAATCAGAGAGAACATTTGGCATTTGTTTTTTTTTGGGATTGGCTTACTTCACTTAGCATAATGTTCTCCAATTCCATCCATTTACCTGCAAATGTCATAATTTTATTCTCTTTTATTGCTGAATAATATTCCATTGTGTATATGTACCACAATTTCTTTATCCATTTATCTATTGAAGGGCATCTGGGTTGCTTCCACAGTTTAGCTATTATGAATTGTGCTGCTATAAACATTGAAGTGGCTGTGTCACTGTAATATGCTGTTTTTAAGTCTTTAGGGTATAGGCCAAGGAGTGGGATAGCTGGGTGAAACGGTGGTTCCATTCCAAGTTTTCTAAGGAATCTCCATCCTGCTTTCCAGATTGGTTGCACCAGTTTGCAGTCCCACCAGCAATGTTTAAGTGTGCCTTTTCACCACATCCTCACCGGCACTTATTGTTGCTTGTATTTTGGATAGCTGCCATTCTGACTGGGGTGAGATGAAATCTGAGAGTAGTTTTGATTTGCATTTCTCTGATGGCTAGAGATGTTG
The DNA here is from genome assembly GCA_004024805.1 of Geosciurus inauris. Lineage (NCBI taxonomy): Eukaryota > Metazoa > Chordata > Mammalia > Rodentia > Sciuridae > Geosciurus > Geosciurus inauris. Next base: position 32,297 of record PVHX01005119.1, on the reverse strand, counting down.
AACATTTCTTCATATATTTGTTTATTGATTGTATATCTTCTTCTGAGAGGTTTCTATTCAGCTCCTTAGCCCATCCAGAGGAGGGATTCTTAATCTGGACTCTATCCATCTCAAAATTGTCTATCAATTGGTCTCAGAGGATCCTCAAACTCTCCAAAATTGCCATAATTTTATGAATAACATTTTTAACTATTCCTGGGAGAAACAATGAGCAAAAGAGTTTCATGACCCAATAAGTTGAAGACTTATTCAATTAGAACAATTTACTGTAAACCTTTCTTTTTCTTTTTTTATATGTATATATTTTAGTTGTAGATGGACACAATGCCTTTATTTATTTGTTTGTTTATTTATTTATTTATTTATTTAATGTGGTGCTGAGGATCGAACCCAGTGCCTCACACATGTGAGGCAAGTGCTCTACCACTGAGCCACAAGCCCAGCCCTGTAAACCCTTCTTAAAGGGATAATTTTTCTTAAAAAACTTCACATTCTGAATTCCAACGTAGCTAGCATCATTTTCAACAGAATAATAATGCCTTCACAGAGATTATTTCATTTGTAAAGATTCGTGAGAAGGAACTAGCCAAACAGTAGCTTACTATGTTGGGGGGTATCTTTTATATCAAAGAGAACATAATAGTTTTAGCAAGAAACCTTATTATGATCTTACAGCCCTGCCCAGCACAGTGGGCATATCTCCTTCTATTCTGGACAGCTTTTTGGCCTGCTTTGGAAGAGAACCAAACTGTCCCAGCATATAAGTCCCAGAAATCAGGTTGTAATGGCATCGAGCTCTTGATCACATGCCCCATCTCTCCCTCCCCACTGAAATACTAGCCAGCAATGTGAAATGTGGGACCTGCCTGAGCTTCAGAGGCCAGATTTGTGTGTTCACCAGTGCTACCTAAAGAAGAATTTACACCTTCTGCTCTCTTCCCAGCTTTTGAAAAATCACATCCTGTTCTCATCCCCAGAAAGTAGAGGGAGAGGAAGCACTCATGAGCATGAGTAGGCAGCCAACTCCATGGGAACAAAAAGTGCAATGTGGATCCCCCTGTAAGCCTCAGCAGCACAGTACCACAGGAAATCCACAGAAAGTAAAATATTAACATTAAACCATAGCCAGCCTGCCAGCTATGATTTAGATAAATAATCCATTTAAGGTATGCGGGATATTGTAATACATCTATCTATACCTATATTGTATATAGTCCTTCATATACAATATGAGCACTACTATTCAAACCCAGTTGTCTAGTAGCAATAGTTTATATTTGAAAGGAATAGGGACATTAGTGGCAGATATATTGAATTCACTCTTCTTAAAAGCCAAATGTCCTCAAATAAAATACTGATGAATGGCTACATATTTAAGGCCTGCTACTATATCTCATAATATAGATTTGTGGCCTAAGCTAGCTCCTCCCTCTTTTTGACCTTTTTTTCTAATGGTAGGATATTAATAAGAGAAAGACGGTTACATAAAACATCCTCTGAATCTGAATGTTTTCATATATCAGTAAATTTCAGGTGTCTAAAGATGGAATGAGCCGGGCTAGGATTGTGGCTCAGTGGTAGAGCGTTTGCCTCCCATGTGGAAGGTACTGGGTTCGATCCTCAGAGCCGCATATAAAATAACTGAATAAATAAAGGTCAACAACTAAAAAAATTTTTTAAAAAAGATGCAATGAGCCAACCTGAAAGCAACAAGCTGCTCACTGTCTCTGACAAATTAGGCTGAAAGTATTCTTACTTAAGAAGTCAGGAAGGCCGAGGGTCAAGCCGCCAGGCCCTGGAATGCAGCTGCTAGACCACCTTTGGCAGTCTCCAAGGGAGCAACCAAAGAAAATCCAGCACAGAAAATACCTCAAAGAATCAACAGGGAGAATTAAACAAAAATAACCAGATGTCCCAGAAGATTCCACTGGTATTATGAAGAAGGCTAGAGCAGGAGTAACAGGGTTTGGATTTTATCAACTTTACTAATAAAAGTCACTTGCTCTCCATTGAGAAGAGCAGTTGGTATAAGATGGAAAGGTTTTAAAGACCATTAATTTCTTGAAATGAAACAGCTGGCCTTATTGGCTATTAAATAATGAGCCAGATTCTCCCCAGTGCCTAAGTCACTCTCTGGTAGTAAATTAGGCATTTAGGGAGGCACATTAACTCTTTAAGAAGATTAGAGTTCGATTGAGTGCACTTGATGCATGCGGGGGGAGTTAGAGGCAATCTGGCTGAATCTGAGCAAAAGGCAGGATGAAGAGAAGATGGATTCTGATGGGAACAGGCGGGTGACACTCATGACTTGTGCAAACTGGGCAGCTTGGTGAGCATAGTCACTGAGTGATGCTCAGTATACTCTTCTCAAGTTGCCAAGGTCGTGAAGAAAGAGAGGGTTGGCTCTTCATTTATCAGTACATTCATTCCATAAACTTTTTGTTAAACAATACTATGTCACTGGCACTGTGCTGAGCATGGAGGAGTTGTTCCTCAGTAAAACAAGAGTCCTTGTCACCAAGGCTTTATAATCTGCCTGCCTGCAACTCGAACAGGGAGTGAAAGAGAGACAAGTAAATAGATGATGGTCATCAAGTAGACAAGGGCTAAAATTGTATACCTTGGATGTGACTTGCAGCACCTTGTAGAACATGCTAAGGAGTTTTCCTTCTACCCATTGAAAAGGGTGGTTTGACCACATTTGCATTGTAGAAATAGCTCCTTAGTAATTTTATTGAGAATAAACTGGAGGGACAAGACTGGGATAAGGAAAGGCAATGTGAAGCTGTTGATATGATCCCTATGAAAGATGCTGAGGAGCTGGAATGAAGCTAAATGGGCAATGTCTGGAAGGGGAGAGGACTCTGTCTTGAGGAGGTGAACTGACCTGTTTTAATGGCTGATTGGATGTATGCATTAAGGGAAAGAATGGTGTCAAAGGTAACTGGAGTCCAGGGCTTGGGCAACTGGGTGAAGGGATGAGCCATTCTCCTGGTGGAAAGGTGAGGTTGAGACAGCTCTGGGCTCTAGAAGCATGAGGAGATGGCACACAGAAAACTAGAAGTTCTCTATGTGTGGTGCCTAAGGAGATTCAAAAACTACATACTAAAAGGAAACAGATTCATAAAACTGCATAATTTCTATAATTTAGACGGAATCCCAGGAACCAAATTTTGCTTTGTTTCTGCCACAGGAAGGGATTACGGAAATACAGATGCCTCCAAACTGAGGCTCTACCAATGCTCACCATAAGAATATCCAAGTGATGAGAAAGTAACAAATAGGAAAGAATCATCTCTAGGAAAGCCAATTTCTTTTTTCCTGGGAATATTAATAGTTAATAAACCATAGACCTAAATATCAGGAAATTTATACTCTGTGTGAGAAGTAGAAAATTGCACAGGTTGCAGACTAGACAAATTAACAGATCTTTCTCTGTCAGCACTTAAAATCTATACCGCCATTTCTCTCTATGGTATGAGGTGAAACGTGCCAACAAATTGGCTTAGATGATATATCTGAAAATGTGGAAGAAATTATATATTGGAAGAAAAAGGAGAAATTCTTATATATTAAGAAGTGTTGACAACTTCACCACAGCATAGCAAAAAAATGTCCTTAAAGAAAAAAACACTTACTTCAAATTTTCAGAAACCGCGTTATAGCGTTATATACTCTATGCAGCAAAAGTAGTTTTCAGAAATAAAATTGACATCAAAGTTGCCTAAAACAGTAACCTTTGTGGCTGCTTCATGGTGAGAACCTCATTCTTTAAGAATGTGAAAAGCATGAAATTAAAAGGGTAGAGAGTTCATGGATTGCCCAAAGAGAACTTAGCAAAGACGGACAATAGGACTAAACGTGTCACTCACTGTTTTTTCGCAAGCCATTATGTCATCCTGGTGCCAACTACATCATAGCCCCGGAAAGAGCTTTCCAGGTAGATGGTCATGAACTGCCCCAGGCTATGCCATGTAAGTGTCTCTCCACAGCCCCCTCCCCACTGCTTGTGTCTCTATCACCACCATCTGTAGGGAACAATTGCTCCTCTGGAGTAGTTCCAAAAAGATCTGCACCAACAGTGCTTGTTTGTGTCATTGGTTCTCAGAGAGACCCAGTGGGTATTTCTCATAGTAAACAACCCCACTTTCTAGCACATGCCAGAATCAATAAAGACTCATTAATGTAGAGCTCTTACGAGGGGCAGGTTGGCATCATTTTAACAGGCTGCTTGAAAATTAACAGGAGACCAAGCCTTTCCTTTCACATTTATAGGTAAAGACTTTTGAAATGGGAATTCCAGGGTTTAAATGTCTATGATAATATTCTTTTCAGTATTGCTAAGGAGGAGGCCGAAAAGTAAGGAGGCATGTAGACCTCCAGGAGCTACAAGAGGAGAGGAGCCACCAAGAAATTAAAAAAGAGATGCCATACCAAAGGCAGCATTTACAGACATAAAAATAGAACCTGTGGCTTCATGTGTCCTGCACAGAAAGTTCATCATGTCCTTTGTCAGTGACCCATCTCACAGGCTCCATTGATGGTGGAGAAGAGAAAGCTACCTCTTCTTTGATTGTTTGATGGCACTAGCAGAGCAAGGCATGAAGCACATCAGGACATATTTTTTTAAATGCTATTTTTAAAGAGCAGTTTTAGGTTTACAACAAAATTGAGAGGAAGGCAAAGAGATCACTCATAAACCCCCAAAATCCACACATGCAGAGACACCACCACCACCACCACCACCACCACCAATCCCCCGTTATAAACATCCCTTACCAAAGCTGGTACCGTTGTTAGAACTGGTGGACGTATATTAACACATCATGGTCACTCAAAGTCTGTTTAGGGTTCTGTCTTGGTGGTGTGCATTCTGTGGGTTGGGTCAAATGTATAATGACAGGCATCACCATTATATCATCACACAGAATGCCCTAACAATCCTCTGCTCAGCTGATTCATTCCCTGCTACGCCCCAACCCCTGATAGCTGCTGACCTCTATCTGTCTTCATAATCTAACTTCTATGGTGTCACATAGTTGGAAACATAGTATGGAGTCTTTTCATATTGATTTATTTCATTGGTCAATATGCATTAAGTTTTCCTTTGTGCTTTGCCATGGCTTGAGAGTTTATTTCTTCCTAAGTTTGATAATATTCCATTGTCTGCATGTATCAATTTACTTATCCACTCACCCACTAAGTATGCCTTGGTTTGGGTGGTTTACGAGTTTGGGCAATAATGACTAAAGCTGCTTTAAATATATGTGTGCAGGTTTTGTGTGAGCATAAATTTTCAACTCCTTTGGGTAAATACCAAGGAACATGATTGCCAGATCCTGTGGTAAGAGCATGTTTAGTTTTGTAAGAAACTACCATTCTTCCATAGTGGCTATCTGAGTTTGTCTTCCCACTAGCAATGAATAAGAATGCTTGTTGTTTCACATCTTCACCAGCATTTGATATTGTCCTTATTCTGGATTTGCCATTCTAATAGGTGTGTGGTGTACCTCATTGTTGTTTTAGTTTGTATTTCCTCAATGACACATGAGGTAGAATACCTTTTATGTTTACCTGACATCTGTATATCTTCTTTGGTGAGGTATCTGTTAATGTCTTTGTCCTGTTTTTTTAATTAGGATTTTTTTTCTTATTATTGAGTTTTAAGAGATGTTTATTTTGGATAATGATCTTTTATCAGATATGTCTTTTGAAAATATTTTCTCCTAGTCTATGTATTCTCTTTTCATTTACTTGATAGAGCAAAAGTTTTTAATTTTAACAAAATTCAGCTTATTAATTCTTTCTTTCATGGATTGTGACTTTGGTGTATCTAAAAATCACCCCCATATCCAAGATCATTTATTTTCTCCTATTTTATCTTCTAAGAGTTTTATAGTTCTTCGTTTTACATTCAGGTCTTTGATCCATTTTAAGTTAATTTTTATGAATAGTATAACGTCTATGTTTACTTTTTTATTTATTTTTATTTTTTATTTTTGGTACCACGGGTGCTTGCTTAACCACTGAACCATATCCCCAGCCCTTTTTATTTTTATTTTAAGACAGGGTCTCACTAAGTTACTTACAGCCTCCCTAAATTGCTGAGGCTGACCTTGCAATCCTCTTGCCTCAGCCTTTCAAGTAGCTAGATTACAAACCTCTGCCACCAGTCCTGGCTAGATTTTTTTTTTTTTTTTTTTTGCATGTGGATATCCTGTTGTTTCAGCCTAATTTGTTTGTTAGGAAGACTGCCTGCCTTTTCTCTGTTGTGTGGCCTTTAACTAGTGACCTATTTTTATGTAAATCTATTTCTGGGACTTCTGTCTGTTCCATTGACCCATTTGTCTGCCCTTTTGCCTATACTACACTGCCTTGATTACCATAGATTTATAGTAAATCTTGAAGTTGGGTAATGTCAGTTCTTTAAGTTTATTCTTTTCCTTCAATATTCTGTTGGCCATTCTGTCTTTTGCCTTGTGTATAAACTTTAGAATCAGTTTATTGATATCCACAAAATAACTTTCTGGGATTTGAACTGGGATTTCATTGAATCTATTAATCAACTTGAGGAGAACTGACATGTTGATAATATTGAGTCTTCCCATACATGAACATGGAATATAAATCTATTTAGTTCTTCTTTAATTTCTTTGATCATAATTTTGTCGCTTTCCTTATTGATCTTATGCATATTTTCTGAATTTACACCTAAGCATTTCATTTGGGGGGATGCCACTGTAAATGGCATTGTGTTTTTTATTTAATTCTACTTGTTCAGAGCTGATATTTAAGAAAGTGGTTGATTTTTTTGTATATTAACCTCATCTCCTACAACGTTGCTATAATCACTTATTAGTTCCAAGAGTTTTATTTTCAATTCTTTTATATTTTCTACAAAAATGATCATGTCACCTCAGAACAAAGACAGTTCTATGTTTTCTTTTCCAGTCTGTATATGTCTTATTTCCTTTTCTTGTCTTACTGTATTAGTTAGGACTTGAATACATTTCTGAGCATCCTGTTTGCTGCTTTAAAAATCAAACAATATCCATCAGGGTCGAGAAAAGCAAATGTTTGGTGGAAATAATTTTCCTATTTTTATCCTTGAAATATAGTGGATAAATGGGAAAACATTGTGAATAAGTACTAACTCAGAGGATTTGATAAACAATGAGTAGTGGATTGATTATAAAGGAAAAAGTAATATACATGAAGTTCAGTATTCAAATCCCAACTGGGTCAATTTATCAAATAGAGCCGGGTGCGGTGGCGCAAGCCTGTAATCCCAGCACTTAGGGAGGCTGAGACAGGAGAATCACAAGTTCAAAGCCAGCCTCAGCAATGGCAAGGAGCTAAGCAACTCAGTGAGACCCTGTCTCTACATAAAACACAAAATAGGGCTGGGGATGTGGCTCAGTGGTTGAGTGCCCCTGAGTTCAATCTCCAGTACCAAAAAAAAAAAAATTTATCAAATAAAATAGTATAAGACAGCCAAGCACAGTGGTGTGTGCCTATAATCCCAGTGGCTTAGGAGACTGAGGCAGGAGGATTGCAAGTTCAAACCAGCCTCAGCAATTTAGCAAGGTGCTAAGCAACTTAACAAGATACTGTCTCAAAACAGAATATTTCAAAAGGGTGGGGATGTAGCTCAGAGGTTAAGTGTGCCTGGGTTCAATCCCTATTACAAAAAAAAAAAATACATTTAAAAATGTATAAGGGAGAACAAAGAATAAAAGTATAGAAAACAGACAACAAATTTTTAAATATTACATAGTATAGCTTATATATAATGTTTGTAAAGATTTTTTTCTTTCACCAAGATGAAAAGCACTAATGAAAATAGTTTTTTTAATAGGCTCTTTAATGTGTTCAGTGTCTCCAAAAGTGTCCCAGTCTTCCTGTTCTTTGGAGATACTTCAGTGCAGTTAATTTTTTAAGCTACTTGGGCAACTTCCTGAGTGTTTGCCTACCTTGCGGATTGGTTCAGAATGATTGCTCACCAAAGAAATAGGGGTTTTTTTTTTCTTTTTTATCTTGTGGACTCTTCCATGACATTTATTTCTGGAACATTAATAAGGATAATGCACATAGAAAGCAGCCCAAGCTGTACGCAAGTATCTAACCTTTATGTTTTGATGGTGTAAATGCAGAGCCCACCTCACTGGATTGTTCTCTGCGTTAGTGTCAATTCACTCTTTAGGAACTTCTTCTAGATAGTCACCAGGGACATTTGCAAAGACTGCTGCATTAGCCACTGAGCAGCTACTATTCCACTGATGAGCCAAACAGCTGGCCCAGGAATTGGTTTCCCATAGACTCTGCTGCTTTCTCTATCTCCCCTTACCTTAACTGATATTCTCAGTCCCTTAGATCAGGTAAACTTCTATATGTTGATTGACTGTAAGTAAATTACAAATAAAAATGTAGTAGCTAGTGTTATTAGTATTATGTCATTCAAAGCAAGAGTTTTAGATCCTTTGTCAATTCTATAATGATGTGCATTCAAAGAACAAGAAAAAATAAAAAAGAAAGGCCATCTCTTGCATGCACTTGTGACATTTAAGAAGTTAGGAAAAGCATATCTATAACCCTTACAATCACCTCCTCACCTTTATAGAAAGCTGTAGTTAAATTACTAGCACAATATATAAGAGGATGTCTACTATAAAATAATATATCCTTACAAAGTAGACCAATTAATATAGGGCAAAATCCTGAGAATGGATGATAAAAATAGAATCATAAGGAAAAATAGTATCTACATGATGGTGTCAAATGGAGAGGCCCCAATGTTCATGTAGTATCACAAACACTTAAATTCATAAAATGTAAAAAATGTTCCCATAAAAAATCAGATAACTGTAGCTGTAAGAAAATGTATTTCTCTTCCTAGAATTCTGATTTTTGTTTTTGTGGACCCTGAATTTCTTTTCAAAACAGAAATGAAGAAATGTGAATTGTTCAGAATCTACATTTTGGAAACAAAAATGAGGGTAGGAGGCTTGTCCAAGTTAAAGAATTAATAGAAAAATTGGGGTGACCCATATAAGGGAGAAAAATGTCATTGTGGCTTAGTCACTTTTTCCTGACCTCTTGTCCTCATCTTCAGAGATGAGGTCTCCTGAGAGGCACCGTTCCACTATGGGCTTAGAGTTCTAGTAGACAAGCTGAAGGGCAGAGTCCCCACAGGGGTGGCTTGGTGCCCAAAGGGAAGGCAGCTGTGGTTATGCACCAGCTCACAACAGAGGCCACCAAGCTACTGGGACTGTGCACGAATGGATGACAGTTTTAATTTCACTCCCCAGCAGAGGTGGTGTTCAGCCAGCACTACTTCAAACCCATCTTGCAAATCACATTTTGTGGCGAAAATTGGTTTATTGCACATCCCATTTTAGAGGCCAAACTTCTCTGGTTGACAGTGGTGTCTTTGCTGACTGAGTTGGGAGGCTAAAGACTGATGCTCCTTCCTATAATTGAAATGACAGCATATTCTTTCACAGATTAATTCTAAATTACCCATGTTTCTATCCTTTAATCAAGATGATAAAAACAGCACAGATCATTTTCTGCACTATTCTTTTAATTTTTTTGTCAGACTAGTAATAGCAGATAGGTTCTTGACATTTATTGCCTCACAGAGTGGTTTTATTCCAAGCACACTAGCTTTGGACTGTTTATCATTTTATTCTTAATTATTTTTAAACTTGATTTTGGCTCACATGAAAGTAAGTGAGGACTAAGGTTTAAATCATAGATTTCACTGAGATTCCTTCTGTGAACTTATAGATGATACTTTCATAAAGAGATTTGTCCTATGGATTATATCTCATGCTGAAATAGGGGCCTTCTTCCTGGAAGAAATATTTCTTAAAAATGAATACTTGCAAGAAGTGTTCATCTGTGAACTTTTACCAATTAGAAATGGCTCCACACTTAAGACGCTTTAATAATGTCTGTTAAGCAGCATTTTAGCTCATTTTTATAACACATTCAGGTTTGGTGATTTATATTAAACATTAAACGTAATAAATTTAGATCTTTTTTCAAGTATGAGGCATAGCATCTCTGAATCACCCATTTTAGCAGAGTGCCCTGCAAGGGCCAATCTCACACTATCATTCATGCCTATATTAAACCAGGCTGCTCCTGTCTCTTCTTTGACATCTGTAATAATGGGAATGACATGTGTGTGGTGACACTGTAACAAAAGGGCATGTTGATATTGCTTCATGGCTGGGACCAAGGGTCCATGACCAAAGGGCAAGCTGGGGACATGCATCAATGACTTGCTGTCTCAAATTTGGCACGCAAAGCTATGCTAATGCCTATTTTTTTAATTATACAAAAATTCAAGGAACACATTACAGTGCCTAAAAAAAAAAGTGGCTTTATATCTCTCTACAAATGACAGCAGTTCTTCAAAGAATTAATCATAAGGAATCGAATTTTGAGACACAAATGGATCTCTTAATGATAGTCACAGAGGAGACACTTAAAACTCTTCCTGTGCTTCCACCATTCTGCAGATAGTCGCTTCCTTCTCTGTGTGTTGAATCATGGGAAGGCATCATATACTCAAAAACTTTGGAAAAAAGCTGCTATCTTTGATGCAACAATAATTATAATAGCCTTTTATAGATAATCAAAGCAAGTTTAACACCAAGATTTTTCTATTTCATACCAAAAGCAACTGGTAACATAAAGTTTTGACTATAATTTGAGTATCAAATACCAAATACCTGGATGCTTTTTGGAAATGTGTATTTGAGAAAATGTTCATAAGAAGCATTTGAAAAGGGCAGAGCATTAACTAATGCTTTTAATTAAAAACATCTGAGCAGCCTGAAAATTTAATTTGACTTTCTTAGAGTAAAAAAGTAAGATACAGCTCCAGCTTTTAGGCACTTGAAGGTATCTCCTCTGAAGCGGCTTTTTTTTTGAGAGGTGGGGGGTACCAGGGATTGAACTCAGGGGCACTCAACTCCTGAGCCACATCACCAGCCCTAATCTGTATTTTATTTAGAGACAGGGTCTCACTGAGTTGCTTAGTGCCTCGCTTTTGCTAAGGCTGGCTGTGAACTTGCCATCCTCCTGCCTCAGCCTGCCAAGCCGCTGGGATTATATGTGTGTTTTGCTGTGCCTGGCTGAGGCAGCTTTTTTTTGTACTGGATTAAGAGCTAGTCCACACAGCCTGGTGATGGCTCAGATTAGCCAGCCCAAATACATCATCTCATGCATTCAGTCCTTAATCTCAGACTATTTCTACAGCATGTGCACACATGAAGTGTCCTGGGACTCGAGGTGCACTTCTCATAGAAACAATGCTACATTGTTGAAGTACTATCTGAGTGAAGATTCTTTTAAAAACTATTGTTGCTATGGGACATTTTCTGAAATACCTGCTCCAGTGTGAGTGATAATTTATTACCTCCACAGATAATAAATTCAGGATAAATCCATGCCCTCCTGTCTTGATACACCAGAGCCTGATACAAAAATGAGAAGTAATGAAAGGAAACAGAATGAGGAAATAATACTTTTAAGAATGTTATTACAATGTTGATAATTAAAGCAGAAAAATATAAAATTGAATAACAAATCATGTTTCATCTATTTTAATAATTGTGCTTGATATAAAGCAGCTTCAATCCAAGAGGATGAGGAAGTAGCTGGAAGCTGTGTTGGAGGTTCTCAGGAGGCATCTGGCCTCTGTCCATGCTGATGACTTTGGTTCCTTTGGGATATTCTTTTTTCTTTAAAAAATTCTGTAGTCTAGATTATTACCTTTTCTCAGATGTTTTTGGCAATGAAACAAAGAACAAATGGAACCAATAGAAACAAGGAGAGGTTTCCTTGAGGTGTGTGGGGAGGATGGGGAGAAAAGGGGAAGACAGAGGAAACACAGAAAGTGGCCTTGCCTCTGACGGAGTCAACTGAGGGGTTCATGAGCGATGCTTGGAGCAAAATGGGGCATGCTCAGTTCCCTTGCTGACTGATGCAGGCAAAGCAAAAAAATTTGGAAAAGAGAGATTCTAGTGAGCAGTTCCCTGTGACAGCTAGTGAAAGGGCACTGAACCCAGGACAGCTGGGCTGTTGAATTGGTCATTGCTGAAGCGGTAGGGACAGGAATGGAGCAAGGCTAAGGGGAGGGGATGCAGGTGTGTAAAAATACAACCTGATAGTATAGGAATACAATTTCTCTACCAAAGTGTGGGAAATTGGTTGTTCTCAGACAGGAAAGAAAATGCACAGTGCCTACTCTCCAAGGATTCTTGTTTTGTGCGTGTGAAATGAATATTAGAACATCATAAGAGGCGTTGAGCCTCTGTTTGACCAATTCCGTGGCAATGTTTGTGACATAAGCTCAAAAGTCTGCTGGGAATGGATGGGAGAATCAGAGATGTGCACATTTGAGTCCTGAACTCAGAGCACATGGCCTGCATGTCTGGTAATGAGGACTGGAGAATTAAGGGACATTGGAAACCACGTGCAAAGGAGAAGTCAAACATCTCCCTCCACCTGAGTGCACGTGTGGTGAGGGTAGGCCGGGTACGTGCTCTTCGGGAAAGACTTAGAGATAGACATCATGATGATGGGTTGGAGAAGGAGATAATAGCAGCCTATATCCACTGACTGCCTGTTGTGTGCAAGCCCTGTGCTAAGTATTTCACGTGTGTCAACTCATTTGATTCTCACCACAACCTGATTGACAAGGTTCAATTGTATCTTCCTTCTACAGCTGAGAAAAAGATGAGCTCTTGAGTTTCTCACCAAATTTTAATTCAGTAACCCCCAAAGCAACCAAAATGAAACATGCCTTCTTTTAAACTCATCTAAAGCCATACTCATTTGGATGAACTGCAACCATTTAAAACATAACAAAAGATATTGCTGAGAGCTGCCACAATCTTGAATATGTTCCTTTATCCTGTCCTTCACCCCCCACCCAACTTCCACCCCTCTTCCAATCCTAGCTGCTCCTCCTCTAACTCTGTCTAAACAGCCAAACCCAGCCCCAAGGTACTCATAAACCAAAATACAAAGAGGTAGGGTCAGGTTTTCAACAGTGGACATGGAAACACGTTCACTTACACATTATTTTGCTGAAAGTATTCAGGATAAAGAGCCATGTTACCCATGACCATCCTAAGGCATTGAAGGACATTTTCAAATATTATGTCTTTGAAATCTGATTTTGTAACCAATTAGGGGAGTGCTTAGAGGTTAAAAATTCAAACAATGACGATGAGAAATGATTCCCCGTAGACATGTACTACCCAATATGGTAGCCACAGCCATGTGCAGCTATGAGACACTTACATGTAGCTAGTCCAAATGGTGATGCACTTTAAATGTAAAATACATATCAGGTGCCACTATTTGATACTAAAAGCACATTTTAAATATCAATTACCTTATAGTGACTATGGGTTAAAATAATATTTGATATATTAAGTCAAAACGTTATTAAAATTACTTTCACCAGTTTCACTTTTCTTTTGATTGTGACTACTAGAAAATTCTAAGTTATATGTGTGGTTTGCCATACTCATTTGGATGAACTACAACCATTTAAAACATAACAAAAGATATATAAATCTTGAAGTTTTCCTTTTGGAATCCAAACATTCCAAACATCTAAATACATGTTTGAGTGTATTCAGCATCTTACACTGCCTTGTAGGCACTATAAATATGTGCATGCCTATTTGTATAGCCAAATATTTTCTATTGGGAAGCACTACTGTAGACCCTAAAACAAAGAAGTTCCATAAATACAGTATGCTGATAGTTTCTGCTAAGCCACCCTGCTGAAAGTTTGATGGGCACATGTTCAACCTGAACCTTCTTTTTGGAAAACATTTTGCCCCTTAAATCGTGCATAATGCCGGGCACACCTGGATTTCTGGATAATTGCACCCACAAGTGGCTACATGCAGACACAATTAGGTGCTTGCAACTTGTCTGAAGGCACAGGTGTCTAATTGCGCCCACAAATGGCCATTTGGCAGGCACTATTCATTGTACACATAGCTGATTATAGGCAGAAAATGGCACTAACCAAAAAGGAGACCTGGGTAGTGGAGGCAGGAAAATAGGTCCCAGGTAACTCCACAGTCTTGGCAGGATCATTCTTTCCTGGTTCAGTCTTTATGGTGCAATGCCCACAAAGGTGTTTATGGTGAGAGGCATATTTGGAATGTAGAGGCTGGGAGATGAAAATGTGTGGGCTCCATCTCACAAAGTAAATGCTGTCTTGAGCTTTTAAGTAAATTGAGGCTAACAAAACCCACATTGTCAACCTGAGCAGCCCTAAAGTGGATTCCACCCTGCTGGGACCGGCTGTTTATAATGGCTAAAAATGATGGAGTGTGTGGGAGAATCCCCAGGGAACCCTTCAGTAAATAGTAGTTTTTAAAGGGTTAATCCTACCTAATGAATCATTTAGTGGGGATGAGAAGGCCAGAGTGGTAGCCTCAGGAAGAATCACAGGCATTTATTTAAATGTAGGGCCCTTGGAGAAGGGGGCGGTAGGCTGGCAGCCCTTGCAGAGGTCAGCATCCCCAGGCGGGGTGTAATTGATACCCCAGCAGCTGAAACAACAGGGCTGGACATGGAAACACGTTCACTTACACAGATTCCAGTGTCCAAAGGAAATGTGGAGCAACACAGGCCCTCCCTTTTCCACTTTTAGGGTAAGTGTCGAGAATAAGGAGTCTGTCAGTCAGCTGTTTCTCTCCCCTTGTTTCAGGAAGGGCTTTGAACTAGATTTCACTAGTGTTGTGGTCTCCTGCAGAAAGCAAATCTAATCAGCACTGGTGTTCCTGAGTACCAACCCTCGGGCCACAGCAGGTTTGCTGGTCATGGAAGTCCCTTGTTCATCTGAGCAGCTTAGATGTGCCATAAACCAATGGTCAGGGTTTCTGAGCCCCCTAGAAGCCCAAGAATACTCAAGAAACTCAAACCATGGCAGCTTGACTTGGTTTTTCCAGGGCAGAAAAAAGATTTTATCCTAATGAGTGATTGATTTTAGTAGTGTGTATTTATTTGCAATATAAGTAAATGCATGATTTACCCACCTTGACAAATTCTCTCTGTGTCTTGGATTTTCATGTCCCTTTGTGTCTGTTCTTTATTTATGATGATAGCCGCCTATTCTTGAATGGCAATGCTATTGTAATAAATCTCCATAAAAAGCCAATTTCCAGTTCAAGTTACTGCGGGCTGAATAAGAGGAAGACAGTTTGAAAACACATATTGATTGTCCTCTTTTAGAGACTCTGTGACAGGCTGAGCTCAGAACTTCTTTCATTTTGACTGGACTGCATCTCAACCTAATGTCAACTTACCATAATTCTTTTATGTGAAAGGCTATTATTCTATTACGATTTTCTCTCTTGTCACCTAATATCTAGGGAGGGTTCTGTCGGTGAGAGATTACTAGAGAATTTTCTTCATATGAGATATCTTACCTCATGCAGTTCTCCTGGCCCTCTGTATCTTAAAGGGGCAGTGGAAAATGTTGTTTCCTTTCATTAACCTTCTTTATATATAATCTTGGGATACACATAAAATATATACACTTTCTTAGGAACGTGGCATAAGGGTAGAAATTATTTGGATCTCATAATTTTATACATTTAAAGTCATATTTTTCTTCTGCTTGACCTACTATTTGATGCTCCATTATTGAAACCATTTATCCCTCAAAGAGACTACCATGGGTGCTAGTTTTGTTATACAAAGGCAGTTGCATAATTTCAATCTGGGGCAAGTGTCACTGTACTTGCTTATTATTTAAAGAATTTCATGAGTTGTAAACCTTGGTGCCAAGTGTGTGGAGGCACCTATAAGTCTTTGCCCATTGTTTATGGCAAATTTTTCATGAAAACATGCACTGTGAATTTCTGGAATCTTTCTTCCAAGAAGTTAAAAACCAGGAGCTTCCATGCCAACCTATCCTCTCCTATTCTTGGGTCTTGAGAAGTAAGCCCCACATTGGTGTCTTGAGAGCCACATTTACAACCACAGTTGAAGAGCAGACCCACATAACTACCAGATGCCTTGTGGAGTCTAGTCTCTAATCTGATAGAAATCATAGGTTTCAGAGCTAACGTGGTATGAGCCATCATTCCTTGGAAAATCACAGAAGTCATTGGTCAAGAACTAAATAAGTATTCTTACAAATCCTTTTCATTTCTTTATAAACCACAATTATATTTGTGGTGTAGAATTTGTTTGACTTCTTAGTGATTTCATGAAGAAACTACGGAAAAGGATTCTAAAAGCCTGTTCATCACATTCCTAATGACCGCAATGAGCACTAGAGTATCTGGGATTTAGATCTGGTGGTTGATTTTCATACTACCTGCATCTATATTTTGTAAGCCACTGCTCCAATGTTCTGAATAGCAAGACCAGGCCACCAGAAACAGTTTATATTCTCCAAGTTTCTGACATGTAAGAAATAACAGTAATTACTGGAAGCTTCTGGCACATCATTGTATTGGCAATAACTCTAATTTCTCGCCATGGCTTTTCCTTTCCCTAATATAGAGAGCCTCTGGCAAGCATTCAGATATTAGGCTGTTCTAGTTGGGTTTTGGCTTTTTATTAATTTGGATTTTTAAAATATTCTTCTACCACAAACCCCAACCCTGACCAAAGGTGAAAAACAGAGTAGCTGTCCTTTATCAAGAGGAAAATAGTTACTGAGCTATTTTTCCTCCCTTTTTCTGTTCCCTTCTCTTTCCCCAGTTCTCATTTGGCGGCAAGAGCAACAGACACATGGGAGGAGAGTGGGAGTGGGTTTGTGTCAGAGGAAGCAAAGGCCATAGGTGCCCTAAGGGCAGGGCCTTAGCCTCATCACCAGGGTGTCCTGAGCCTGGCAAAGTACCTGGCACACAGTAGGCACTCAACTCAATTTTAGTGCAGAAAAAGAAAAGAAGGCAAAAGCACAGGAAAGAATGCACGACTAAGGGAAATCTTTCCAGATGTTTTCCTGTGAAGGTGTCAAAAAGGACAGTTCTTGATTTTCAGTCATAGTAAGTGGACATTCTGTTTGTATTAAGTTGTGTAGACTTTCTAATTGAGCCATGAAAATTCTTTCATTGAAAGCAAATTCTTTTTTGGTACATTGTATTTTTGTCATGAAAAAAATACTTCCTCTCACAGAAAGGCATAAAGCAATAGAATAATTGTGATTGAGAGAACATGGCATATTTTCCACATTTCAATTTCAATAGTTTGTATCTATTCCAAAGAATTCTTTCCAGAGCTCAAATTTCTCATTTTTGCTATTCATCCAGACCTGGGTTTAAAAAAAAAAAAAAAATACATTCAGCAATGTTTATCAAACATGAGTGATTGGAATTTTTCCAAACAAGTAATGATTTCTTTTAAGTGTGGGATTTTTTGCACGTGTCTTCTGTGGAGCTAGGGAATGCTCAGTTTTAAGTGTGGATCAAGAAGAAGGACCAATGAACAAAGTAGAATTAGAATTCTCGAGTCTGGTGGTGGTTCAGATGTGCACATTTGTAAAACCTCATGGAACTGAACACTTAAAATGGGCACATCTATTGCATGTAAAGTTACACCTTAGTCCAGTTTTTTAGAAATTAAAGAAAATGAAAGAGAGCTCCGTGGGCTGGGATTGTGGCTCAGTGGTAGAGCGCTTGCCTTGCATGCGTGAGGCCCTGGGTTCGATCCTCAGCACCACATACAAAGCAATAAAATAAAGATATTGTGTCCATCTACAACTAAGAAAAAAATTTAAAAAAAAAAAAAAAGAAAGAGAGCTCCGTATTTGTCTGAGCTGTACTTGCCAAGCCATGTCATAGCAGGCTCAAGCTCTTGGGAAACCTTCCATTGCTGTGGCCCTAACTGTTCACTGAAAACTCCAACTCTCCGAGATTTCTAGGAAACCCTGACTGGTACATTTTCAGAAACACACAGAAAAGAGCCCTAGCAAACTGGCAGCCTTGTGCTGCTCCTTAGAAACAAGTTTCCATGTTCTTAGGCCATGGAATAATGTGTTTGCCATTCAAATAAACAGCACGAACCTTGTAAGTCTTTTTATAAAATCAGTATGCTGCGGGATGAGATTAGGATCTCACACAAGTCAAGCTCCCCAGACCTCTGTTCCCACAGCAACTCCAGATCCAGGCCCATCTCAAGTGGTGAACATAAACAGAGGCAGACAGAGAAGAGGAACTGATTAAGGCTGCATGTTTCTGTGGCTGGAAGGAAGAGGAGCAAGTTAAAGAGATGGGTACAAGGAGAGCATCATTTTGGTAACTTACTCCTTTGGGTGTGAGAGAGCAGAAATTTTCCTGGCATGCTTTATTTTTACAAACCTAATTTCAAAGTATTCACACACTCCCCATAGTTGTCACCTACTAGACAATTGCTACAGGACTAGAGTTTGGGATTATTCATTTTCTACACATTTGCATATGTAGTTATGAAAGTTAGTTACAGGCATAGGCATCTGAGCCTCAAGAAGTTTGTCAAGGACCAACGATCCAACAGGCACCCTCCTACATTCCAGGTCTCTTTTTATTCTTCACCTGAGACTCTTTTTATCACTACTAAATGAGGGAAATATTGTAGACCTTTGTTTTCACCTTTTCCACCTTGGAGATGTTGAGAGCTGTGCCATGCTGAGACCGTGAAGCTTTCTCTCCCCAAGTGGTTTCCAAAGAGAATGACCAGCTGCTCCTTCTAAGTAGTTTATCCTATAGTACTTACATTTATACCAATAAGTACTTTGCTCTGTATGCGAATAATCATTAAGTATTTGTCTCCTCCTACATTATTCATATATTTTCATATATTCAGCATAGAAAAAGAAATCTATTGGCAATTATAGCTTTTTTAAAAGTCCAAGGACAGATTTATCTTCAGGTTCAGCTACCCGGGAACTCAGAGAAGGCCATGAGCATTTGTCTGCCTTCTCATCTCTTGACTTTTCTTTTCTGCATTGGCTTCTTTCTTAGACCAGGTTTTCCCCCATGATGTCAGCATTCAACCTGACTGCCCACAGTGCCAGGCTTAGCACTTAGCTTCTCAGTCACTCAAACAGAATAGGGATTGTCTCATTTTTCTATATCTGACAGATGCCCCAGAATTGCTTCATGTTGCTTTTATTGGGGGTATGTCCTTAACCACAAACAATCACTGTGCCCCACAAGATGGAATGTTTTGATTGGCCAGGTCTGAGTGACATCAAGCTCTAGCATTAGTGGTGGAGTCACTCTACCTGAACCACATGGACTGAGAGTGGGCATCGAATGAGTCCCAGAAGAACAGAATGGTATCACCAGGATAAAGTGGAACAGGAGGCGAGGCAGGCAAAAACAACCGCCCAACTCTGATCACAAGGGAAGAAGGGAAGATAGAATCAAAGATGAAAGAGAAAACCTGGAACTCTTATTCACATAAGAGCTTTTCATATATTCACAAAAGTAGGATGAATACCAACCCCCTCCCTCACAAAAAAAATTATCTGTCAGACCAATGCACCAAACCATTCTCTACTTTCAAGTCTGATTGTTATTTGACCCACAGACTTCAGGCATGCTTCCTCAAGTAAATACAGCCCAGTCTTTCACCCATCCAAATAATCCCACATAAAGGAAAAAGACAAGAGAGGGAATGTTATGTCTCTTCAGAGACCATGCCTGATGGTCTTTTGGATGCTGTCCAACCTCCTTTGGGTTTGGATGCATGCACCTATAACTCACTTTATAGCTGCATATGTAATTGTGTTTGTCTTTCTCTGAGAACAGGAACAATCACAAACTGACATCAATGTTGACCCACACATAAATAGCAATTAGAAATATAGAATATAAGTAGGAGAAGAGAAAAAAGAACAACTGTTTAGAGTATACATTTTAGTGTATTTTGTATGTCTTTTGAGTGAACACATAGTCCATAAATTTTGGGAAAGTGGTGATAACTTGCTTCACTTCCATCTGGAGGAAGCAGATTTTTGGAGAAGAAAAATGCTTCTGAACATATGAGAATATTTGAAAGACTGAGAAAAGCACATAAGAAGTTATGAAATTAGGAGTAAGGAAAGTAAAAGTTGAGGCAGGATAAATAATAATATCAATAACAACCAGGCTTTATCAGTCACTTGGCATGCCCAGGTGGTATGCTAAGTGCTTTGTACACCTTGTCATTAAACCCTCCTAACTACTCAATGCAAGTAGATAACCAAATTTTGCAGATGAGGAGACTGAGACTATATGACAGAGGATAAGCAACTTACCCAAAGTCAAACACTGATTAAATGGAAACCCAACCTGATAACCTCCATGTTCTTTTCATCCCTCTCTGTGCCCATAGTAGGGTGCATGTTGATGGACAGGATTGCTCAGCTGGAGATCAGCTAAGACCCAAACACAGCCATAGAAGGAAGCCATCAAGAGAAGCCCCAGAGGAATGCAGTAAAATAGGTCTGGTGGTTCATGTCATCAGAGAAAGGGAAGTCCAACCAGTTTGAACAAAAATCTAAGGTCCTAACTGGCAGAGTAGAGCACAGTATGAAAGGGAGTCTTTACAAGACAAGGCAAGGTTCTACTGGCATCTTGAAGGCCCAGCAGTGAGTGAAGGCACCCATGTTGGCCATTAAGACTCAGGCTAGGATCTCATTGCTCTAAGCATTCTATTAAGAAGGACAGGGCCTCAGGTGGTGGAGAGGTAATGCTAGAAATAGTAATGTCTAGTCATCAAATAGGATTCGTCAGCTACACAGGACTTCTCTGTACTTCTTTAATTTGATCTTCTAACATCATAAGCTTGGCATATATTATAATCCCAATTTCAAAGTGAAGAAGATGGACACAGAGAAACATCTCAGTTGAAGCTGGTGGCAGGGCTGGGACTTGAACCCAGGACCTTTGACTCCAAGCCCAGGGCTCTTGTTCACTACAGAGCAGCTGAGCAGAGCCTCAGAGCTATCTTGTTCACTGGAACTGCTGCCTGTAATGGGAGCTTTGTCACTAGGCAACAAGCAGATTGCTGGATGCAGGACAGACAGGTATGAGGTTGAAACTCAAATGGGCACTCAAGAAAAGAGAAGCCTTTTTTTCTCACAACAGAAATATCCAGATAGCATCCATCTGTACATATCATATTGAGTGCTGCCATGTGCCAGACACTGGGTAGTCAACAGTGAACTTGGCAGTGGTCCTTACCACCGTGAAGCTCACAGTTTATTGGAGACACACAAGAACACAGGTGATGAAGTAGAATGATTAGAGGCAAAATGTTTCCCAAACAAATATAATGCCTGCATTATGTTAAAGAGTTTCCATGATCTTATACTCTTACCACATAAATCTAAACCAATCATGACTTAATCTTCTGACATTACTGTCATTGCCCCATAAGGACATAGAAGGGAATCTGGTTCAGGGATGGATATTTTGACAAAAACAACACTTCAGTTGGCCTGTGAGTTTTTCCACCAGTATCAGTTTTTCAACTGCCTCCCTTATAGGGTCCCCATGACTCACAGATCCCTTGCCTCTGCTTGCCCCAACCCAACACACCCTTCATTGGAAATTGTACCTACAACAGGTATCCTATGGCACTTACTTGGTATTGAGTTTATGTGCACAGGTAGGCAGTGTGATCCTCTGGGATAGAAGGTGGGGTTCACACTTGATTTAGATGATTGATGATACTTTGGGGGGTTGGTTTATCATTGTTACAAACTAGGGAGTGAGATGGCCTTCTGGCTCAGGGTAACATTATAAGTTTCATCTGTCCAGGTTTATAGCCACAGAGAAAGAATGAGGGAATTCTTTAAGTAAGCTTTTGATTTCTAAAAGCAATTTTGAAAGCCTCTCCCCAACAAATGAAATGTTCCCCTTAAGCTATTTCTTTCTTTTCTTTTTTTTAGTTGTAGATGGACACAATATCTTTATTTATTTATTTTTATGTACTGCTGAGGATCGAACCCAGTACCTCACACTTGCGAGGCAAGTGCTCTACCACTGAGCCAGAACCCCAGCCCCAAGCCATTTCTTATTACTAGAGAAAGTACTAGAGAAGAGCTAGTAAATTTAAATTCAGTTATTTTTTCCTCATCTTGACATTCCAAGTTACTATTTTTTTAAATGGTGATGATGAACGTGATTAACAATTTAATTCATATTTTGGTTGTTGTTGATATTGTTCTTTCAAAACTCAGCTCAGTGTCTCTCCATATTTACAAATGAGTTTAAGACTGCTCAAATTTTGAAGGCTATTATTCAGCTTCTGGTTTGACCAAATTGTAGTTAGCTAAACCACTCTTAATCAACTAAGTAGAGAATTCCCCAATGAGATGTTAGTGAATTGTAAGTATGTTGTAAATAAAACAATTAAAGGGCTAGTTCACACCTCATCAAATTGCTTAACAACCTGACAACAGTTAACTACATATATTCCTCATAAAACCATGGAAGAGGGAGGTAAATTAGAGTTTACCTCCTCTGAAACAGGACACATTTTCCTTTAACTGAAGTCTGCTCTTGCCCTGCTGAGGGCTGAGGTAAAAATTCTTCAGAGTTACCATGCCAGCCACAGAAATAATCTCTCTAATGCGTCTCACTGCAGACTGTGATTTCTGATCCAGTAATCCCATTAGGCAGGGCAGGTTTCCCTTCCTAATTACATAAGAGTAATATAAGATCTTGGATTCACTTTATCCCAACTTTCCTTCAATATGCTTTTACCCCTATCTTTTCATTCACTCCTGTGAGAAGAAAAGCACATATTAATTTACAGATGGAGAAACCAAGGCACAGATAAGTGAAGAGGTCCAGTCACAGTCACCTTTACAGGGGTCAGGCTAAAAAGCAGCAATGTGAGCTTAGGTCATCTTGGACTGGAGCCTGTGTGGTTCCTGGCAGGGTCATGAAATAGTACCTCCCAACTCATTAGAGGCAACTTATTCCAATATCTTCATTTTACCGAGTTGAAGATAAGGTCTGAGAAGGTAAAATGACTTGTCTGAAACTCCCTGGATATGACCCTGTCTTTGGAGTTCCTATCTGAAGACTAGATAGATAATGTATTTTTAAAGGTTTTAAAAGTAGATTGGATGAGATGATAGAAATTTTAGTCTATCTCCCATGACCCTCACTCTTTAAAGTGGAGAATTTGGATACACCTGTAAGTAGAGAATGCAAACTGCATTTGATGGTGCAACACCAAAGGGCAAGGGGCTGCGAAGCTAAATAGCAGTGGGGACAGGTGGCAAATATTGCAAGAAGCAGACAGGAGCAGGGTCCAAAGAAGACTAAGACCCTACTTCCAGAAGATGGCTCTGGCTGATTGTGGCCTGGTAGGAAGACAAGTTCTGAGTTAAAAGAAATAACAGTAAAGTTGAATTTAACGTGAAAGCCCTTGGCTTTCAAATATTAGCAATTAGCTAAAAAGTTTAAGATACTATGTGAGCCTTATGTGTGTGTGTGTCAATGTGTCTGTGTGTTTATGTAAAATGAGTCTGTTGGTTGCAACCTGGTACAGGAATTTCCTGGACTGGCACATATAAATGTGGAAGGGACTCAAGGTGGCCACCATTTAGCTATAATGCTGGGATTGGCTTACGAATTTGCATATTTGCTCAGTCTAGGTTTGGGGGCAGTCACTTTGGACTCCATATAGAACATCTGATTATACTTTTAAAAAATAAGCAAGTGTGACTTCAAATTCAACAAGTACTGAGGACCTCGGTATGATTGATCATTTGATTTGCTTGTAATTTTCTTGTTCAATTCCCACCACAGCCCTGCAAGGTGAGGAAAGACAGTCCCTAATATCTGCATTTTACACATGAGGACATGGGGGCTCAGAAAAAGCTAAGTCACCTGGAACATGGGCAGTGTAGTTCCTTGCACAGTTCCAACTCCATCTTCTGCCTTTGGGTCACTGCTCTCCACCACTGCACTGGAACATCCTCAGGTCCCTCACACCTGAGAACTCTGGGTGTACCTGCCATGCCACAGGGAAAGAGATCTAGTTCCCACAGAGGTAGGCAGGTTTGGAAGCTTGTGATACACAAAAACGGGGGGAGAGCTTAGCATTCCATATCTCTGAAGCTCGAAAATGAGCTGGCCTGGGGCAAATGGTAAATAACATTTTATTTGGTAATGGCTCTTTAGTTTTAAATCACTTCAGCATTTACTTTTAATTAATTTCTTTAAATTAGATGACTCATACTTGTAAATATTTGCTTTTCTGTGATAAGCTTTTATTTAAATTATTAAAGCCACAGCTTCATGACTAATTTTAAGAATTCGAGGTTGCCACTATAGTAATAGGGTGCATGTGAAGGAAAGGAGGAAAATCTTCTCGCACTGGCACGCACGCCCCCGCCAAACATGGCTGAGACCAAAGCGGCACTCAAAGAA
Source organism: Geosciurus inauris (assembly GCA_004024805.1). Taxonomy (NCBI): domain Eukaryota; kingdom Metazoa; phylum Chordata; class Mammalia; order Rodentia; family Sciuridae; genus Geosciurus; species Geosciurus inauris. The sequence continues at coordinate 7,881 of PVHX01005119.1, read as the reverse complement.
ACAGCAGAGAGGGTGAGTTTTCAGCTTTCTTTGAATTGTTCAAGAAATAAATCAATAAATCAGGGAGTTAGAGAACAAATGTAGGATGAAACAACAGCTGAAGGAGCTTCCTCACAGTAAAAACTGGTCTTGCTCTCTCTTTTTCAAAAGCACTCGTGGATAGCTCTCCACCTGCATATTAGGGATTGGAGGTGGGGTGTGTGGGTGTTGGGAAAAGCCTCAGGACAGTAAGTAACTGTACAAAAACATTCGAGACCAAAAAGAAGAAGTAATGATAATAGTGGGGCGATTTCATAAGCTGTCAATCAGTTTGGGCTATGATACGCCTTGATTTGTTGCTAGCTGCTCCATTTTAACCAATATCAAAGACAAGGAGAGAGAGCAGAGTGCTCTCATCTCAATAAGAGAATATTTAAAAGTAAAAAGTTGGTAATGACATTAATAACCAGTCTTTACCAGCCATCTAATGATCAGCCAGAGGATGAAGAGAGCAAGGCAGGACAGGGGAGCCTGGCCCGAGCCATGGGTACTTAGGAATCTCTTAATAACCTTTATTATTTGTTCAAAATCATCCCAACAATACAGTTCAGTAGCCTTTGTGCTATAAGTTCATTTAATCTGCAAAAAAAAAAAAGTGAAAGCTGAATAGAATGTGATATTATATAGAATTCCTCATGTTGATGCTATCGCCAAAGCACTCTGCTGAATACTGGGCAGGATTCTGGGCAGGAGGCTCAGGAGGGGCCAGTTGCTGGGCCTCTGGTGTGCTCATGAAGCCCAGCCTGGGGCCTTGGAACCTACTTAGCACCAGTAGGAGGTGAAAGCTGAGAACTGCCCTCCAAAATGATCATGAGATGCTTAGATTCCACATCAAAATTAATAGAGGGAGCCAAAAGTGTTTCCTTTTATTTTCTGGTGGAAATTGGGGAATCAGTCTACTTCCTTTGTGCTGGGCATCAGTGAAACTATTAGAATAATAATCCCCAAATTCATCCAACCATGTTTGTGGAAGAATAGGGTATATAAATCCAAATTCCTCCCAGGTGACACTCTGTGGCCATGCTATACCTCTTTCAAAGCCCTGAACCCTCAAGTGAAGGCAGTACCAAGCAGCTCAGGCCACTCTCGGGAGAAAGATGAGAGAGCCCTTTCCAGAGGACATCTGCATAGAAATGAGATGGAGTCAGTACCAGGGGGTGCTGAGGTCAAATCATTGCTACCCAGAATTGAACCCAGCACTCCTGATTTTACCTTGGTCCCTGATCCATTTGTTTTTCAACTACTTTATTCCAATCAAAGTGCTAACATTCTCACTTCTTTTTTTTTTTTTAAACTTTAGAAAGCATTTATTTGTGCTTTCACAGAAATTAAAGGTAACACTCTAGACTCTCCAAAAAATAAAAAAAAAAGTAAACCAAGAAAAAAATATGCACACAAAATTAACAGATTCACTAAAAGAAAGTAAGAGGAGGGGAATATGTTAAGAGAATCTTAAACTGTACTAAAACTTGTATAGTTAAAATTTAGTTTACAGAAAATCTCGTAAGTTATATGGAGGGCAAACTTACAAACTCAGATAAGACTGACAAGGGGCAAATATATTAAAATGACCCCCAAATGATAAAAATTATGAAAAATACAACAAATATTCAGTATATAAGTAATGAGTTAGAACAAGAAATCTGATCAAATGAGATAAACATCTAATATTGCATGACATTCTCACTTCTTAAGACAGAGAGTGAACCCAGAAGTCTCTGAAATGCATTATATAAACCTCACTATGTCTTATAAATGGGGGGAGCATATATAAGCAGATGTTTAAAAAAAGTTACAGCAGATTGCCCATGGAGACACACAAAAACCTTTTACCAATGAAGTTGTTAAATTTGAGAGCATTGCATCCCAAAATTGTAAATGTTCCCACAGTTGCCAAAAGAAGACTAAATTGACCAGTCTTTAGAAGTAGGGCTATGTTTTTATTTCAGAGTGTGATATGCTCAAAATTGCTTCAGACTTGATGGCAACTGACTAGATGGTTATAAAACTCAACTGTCCTTCAGAGTTCCATGCACTCGGGCCACACACTCTGTCAAATTCTTCTTTTGCAAAGCTGACTCACAACTCTGCCTGCCTATCTGAGTCCTAACATGCTACTGCTGTTGTAACGGTCCAGTTGAAAGGAGATTTGAGCCTAAAATGGAACCACAGCAGTGAGGATGGACAGTCCCAAATAGTTAAGAAAACATTTTCAAGAACACAGTGTCTGGCTGGAGTGGGGATAAGGGAGGAGTCTAGATTTCTGGGCAGATGATGACCAGCATGTCCTTATCCAAAGGGACCATTGGAGGCCATTACATGTCTTACACACCCATGGTCACAGTGGGAGTCTTCATGCCAGCTCCATCTGCACCAGAGTCTTCTGGACCCTTGAAAGAAATACGTGTTCCCAGCCCCCTTTCAGACCAGCCCTTCTCTGGGATTGGAGCCCCAGACTCCGCATTCTCCTTTACAAATACTCCATTGATTCTTTTTTGGGGGTAAGGAGCACCATGGATCAAACTCAGGGTACTCTACCACTGAGCCACATCCCCAGCCCTATTATGTATGTTATTTAGAGTCAGGGTCTCACTGAATTGCTTAGTGCCTTGCTTTTGCTGAGGCTGGCTTTGAACTCGTAATCCTCCTGCCTCAGCTTCCCGAGCCACTGGGATTACAGACGTGTGCCATCAAGCCTGGCTCCATTGATTCTTTTGTTTTTAAATATTTTTTTAGTTGTTGATGGACCTTTATTTAATTAATTTATTTATATGTGGTGCTGAGAATCAAACCCAGTGCCTCACATATGCCAGGCAAGTGCTCTACCACTGAGCCACAACCCCACCTCCATTGATTCTTAATGACACCAACATTCAAGGTATTGGACCTTGAACACAGGGCCTTGCAGATAAAACCACACAAATACCTGTTTTGATTTTCATAAAAGATACCAAGAAACTCTTTCCCTCTGGGGAAAGTGGTTCCGGGTCTCAGAATGAAAACTTCCCACAGGGATTCTATCTGTGTTCTTTGGCATTTTACCAGAGCTTTCAGCAGTTTCAGCTTCCTGGGTTTCTAAAACCTGCATACCTGCTGGAAATAAAATTCTTTACCTCTTCACACATTAGATTCTTCTTAAAAAATGTGTTTTCAGATGTAAACCAGTGTTTTAACTAGTGCCAGTAGGTACCTTGTGAGCAGATGAGAAGTAAGTGAGGTGAGAGATTGTATGTTCTAGGTAGCAAGAGGCCTCTGGCTCTGTCTGCCTGGCTATGAACTTGGGCCCTGCCACTTCCTCCGTGGCTTTGGTTCAAGTTACATAACCTCTCTGTTCCTCAGTTTCCTCATCTGCAAACCAGGGATAATAATGGAATAAATGTTACCATGGAGAGAACGCTTAGGATGGGACTTAGGTTGCTTTAAGCATTCAGGAAAGAGCCACCATGCTCAGCTTGCTTTGAATCTTTGCAATTCTAATGCAACTTTTGAAAGCTTGTTACCGCACCTATCAAGTACAGTGGCAGTCTTCCCAGCACTTACTTTCTGCTTCTGAATTTCATAGTAAGACATTTGAGTGCCAGGATTTTCCTATGTCTTAATGAAAGCATGATATGGAAGCCCTTCCTCTCATCCCTGCACCTACAAGATGGAAATATTTACGACTCCTTCCCCATAGTCCTTGCCCTTAGTGAGAAGGAATTCTAAAGATCTGATGATCATAGGTAGTTTACATCAAAATCCTAAGGCTTTGGAAATGAATGGGAGGGGAAAGGAGACAGTGATTCGTGATTTATTTATTAATTTAAAAAATAATGGAAAGGGTAACGATGTGGAAGATATGAGTATCTTCCTCAAAATTGTATTATTGTAAGTATGCAAATACACACACACACACACACACACACACACACATTACATAATCTAAAAGATCAGAAAAACAGCCCTCATGAATGGCACATTTTACCTCTAGAATGTCCTTTCTCCTTGGGCAGGATCTGGTAGTGCTTTTCCTAGGGGGCAAGGGTACAGCCTTTAGAATTCAGGACCCTGTACCCTCTAAACTGTTGGCCCCTTAAGTCTGCACTTGGAATGCAACCATCATCCCTTGTGTGACAAGCAATGAAATCCAGTGTTTGGATGATGAAATTGCAGGACCAGTGTTACCATAGAAGGAGTGGGGAGGGGATTTAAGTATCCTGTGGAATTATGATCATTTTTTTCTTTGGTTCCCATTCTCTTTAAATAAAAGCTCTTCTGTGGTTAAGAAACCCATAGAAGGATCTCATGGAGGTATCCCTTGAATGGATTTCATGACGGCTTTTCGTAGCCACTCAAGACAGCTCTTGATTTCCACAGGATTTCCTTCTCTGCATTGGCTCTCATGCTTGTCCTTTCTAATCTTCCCCAGCACCCTTTTTTGAAACCTCTCACCCCCTCATAAAGGAAATTTTTTAGCAGGATCCTTTTTAGTGAGTGCCTCCCACCATCCAACAGGATGAAATTCTCTTAAGGGCTTGAATTTTCCAGATAATGTCCACCCTGTCAAACCCAAAACTCAGTGCACAGGCAGTTGCACTGAGTTACTAGCTGACTTCTTGGGTTTGTGATCAATATGGGAAAAAAATTTTTAAAAAAGAAGAATTAAACGGAGGTGGCCCAAATTGCATCTGTTTCAAACTTTCAGCACTGTCTTCTGAGCACATGGTCATTATCATTTCTCCTTCATTTTCTTTGCAAACATTTCCTTGGTGTTAACAAGGGACAAAGCATCTGCTGTTGCAAACTCTTCTCATTCCAGTCCTTTACAAAGAGCAGGGGCCCTCTCCTCCTAACACGATGGGTAACATGAGTGATGAAAGTGGGATTCTTTTTCGGTAATCATTTCTATATCGCAGGTCATCAAATGATCATTATATTTTATGATTGTGTAAAATCTGCTGAAATCAAAGCTATGTAATAACATTGTAGAGGGCTCTGCTAATCCTGGCTGACCATATTCGTGCCTGGACCAAGGATGAAGACCCGGTAACTGGAAACCTAACACTGCAGGAATTCCAAACACAGACTAAAAGTATCTCCAACCACATGGCACTGGCGGCTCAAATACCTATGAGCACATTAGTTTGCGCTGATCTTTTTTTTTTTTAAGCTTTTCAGTATTAGTAGAAATACCAGAGGAAAAAAGCACTGAAATTAGCACAACCACTAAATACTCCGTGTAACATGCTAGAGAAGAGTATGGTTTGCCAGATGTCTACTTTCTGTTGATGGGTACAAGCACCTCTTAGTGCCAGGGGTTTTACTTCTCCTTTACTTCCTCCCATTCCAACCCCAAATTTGATCACAGTCAGTTATCACCAAAAAAGGAAACCCATAAAAGCTATAATGGAAGTTAAAAATTTGTCTTTGCTTGGCTGCTAAGTAGCACACCTACTATTTTATGAAAAGTAAGAACAAGATTTTGCCCTTTGGATGCTTCTCTATAGCCGGAAAATCCAATGCTGATTTCTAAACTGAATATACTCACCTGTGCTCATCGATTGCTATGGTTTTCTCACTTTTACTGAAAATCTTATTTATTTACCTTCCAAATTCACTTACTTTCAAAACAAACTATCTACCTGGATGTGTCTCTTAGTTATTGTTTCCCCTCCGAGACTCTCCAGTGCCATTTTTCCTTCCTCCTCCTAAAAGGAGCTCATTAGATGAGATCCAGTCATGGTTCTTACACTCAACCTCATCGTACATCGTGGTCGGCTCAGTGTTGCAAAGATTTGTCAGTGAAGAACTGATGATTACAAATATTTCTCTTTTTTTAAATATTTCTCTTTTTTTTAATATTTTCTTAGCTGTAGATGGACACGAATATCTTTATTTATTTACTTTTATGTGGTGCTGAAGATCGAACCCAGTGCCTCATGGTGCGAGGCAAGTGCTCTACCACTGAGCTACAATCCCAGCCCCTCAAATATTTCTTTTAATAAATGACTGCAGTCTCAGGTTTTCCTGGTCAGTAATGCAGCCCCAGTCTCTGAATTCCCTGGTTCTGTGTGGAATGGGAGGAAAGGCTGAGTTACAGCAAGTGTTAGACAAGTTTGCATAGTCCCGGTTTCTGCCTCTCTGGAGCACGTGTGGCTTCTATGAAAGCCATCTATCATCTGTGTTTTTGTGGGGAAAAGTGGGCTGGTGCTAGGACAGAGCAGAACTGGACATCCACCTCCACCTCTGGTTTATATTTGTCAACCCACACGCTCGGTATTTGGGATTATGACGATCACATACGACTTTGACATTGTCTCCCTAGGGTCCTTTATGTGAAACCCTGTTCTCTACTGTTTTTTGAAACACATACATTAAAACGTTCTTAGATTACTGTGTTTATGACAGAAGCAAAGATAATTTCTTTGCTGAAACATCTTAAAAATATTCCTTGGGGCTGGGATTGGGGCTCAGTGGTAGAGCGCTTGCCTTGCATGCATAAGGCACTGGGTTCGATCCTCAGCACCGCATAAACATAAATAAAATAAAGATATTGTGTCCATCTACAACTGAAAATAAATAAATAAGTAAATAAATAAATACACTCCTTAACTGATTTTTGAATAAATATACTTAACCTGCCCTTAGTAAACCCAGTTTATATTTAATTTTGAGTTGAGATAGCTCTCAATTTTTTATTCCTTGAGAGTTCTTTTTTTTTGTTCTTTTTAGATATACATGACAGTAGAGTGTATTTTGATGAATTATATGTACTATGGAGTATAACTTATTCTCATTTAGATCCCATTCTTGTCGTTGTACATGCTGTGGAATTTCAATTTTCTGTGTACCAATTAGTCATGCTGACCTCACTGGTGAGTCAAGGCAATTAAATTCTAGTCCAAGATTTATTGAGCACATACTATGTTTCAAGACAACACAGACAAAACAATATAATTTTATTCTTGGTGAATGAGATAAATAACCTCTACCCTAATAAAGTTTATAGTCTTTTAATATTGGACCCAAGCCAATCTTTACTCAGGCCATTTCCCCCAACTTTCTTTCCTCTGTACTCAGAAATCAGTCTAACTTCAACCATCATCAGTGGCTCCTAACGAATCCACTTTCTCCTCTTATCCCTCTTCCCACCTCTGTTCCTCATCTAACCTTCTTGTATGTCTGTGTATTTTCTCTTCAACAAATTCAACATATATTCATGCTGCACCTACTATGTACGAAGCTCTGAGCTGAACTCCAGAGGAGGTCACTAGACTCCTGAGATCCGGGGTCTGCCTTCCAGATGCCCAGGCTCCAGTGCAGTATGGGAATAGCAGGCAGGGTAAAAAAAAAAAAAAACAGGTGAGAATGAACGCATGGGTGAGAGCAGAGGAAAAAGTTTTCTTTGCAATTGAGGGGGAGGGGGTACAGAGATGGGCAGATTCTAAATTATTTATGTCCCTCCCTCTACTCCTGAGTATAGTCACCTGGCTCCCACGGAAAGGTTTCCCAGTGAGTCTGCCTTCCAATACCAAGCCTTTCTCCAAACAGGATTGTATTAGCAAATGTAGGAGCATATCTTCCATCCTTTCATGAAACGAAGGTGATCCTCAGGACCTAGGGTTGCTGTCTACCCAGTTGAGGCACTGATCCCACCTCCTTTTTTCACTCAATGAAAAACAGCATAGTTAGATGGCAAAATCAGGCAGACCCGCATAAAGATCTTTATTATTGCTTTACATGTAAATAAACCACAGTTTTTTCACATTTGGCCTTGATTAGGGTTAACATTCATTATTACATGCCTCAATGTGATCAACAACATACCCGAGACAATTCCCATTCATTTTCTTTTTTTTTTTT